>PQWD01000811.1:0-109447 GCA_019425675.1 Leucinodes orbonalis
ACTTTCAAGCATTGTGGAATCGTTGACGTCAGGACATGACGTAACTTGCCGAATTCCGTCCGGCCCAACTGAATCCTACTCCAAGCCTCCTCTCGAAGTTATGCGATGAAGTTGGATAGCTTGCCCAGGAAGAAACATTTCTGCATAACCATGAGAAGGTCGCCTCGACGCATATCAGTTGTGGCATCTGTTCAGCATTTCAGCAAGTTCTTCAATGACTCTGCCACGATGACGTCAGCAAATCGGAGATGAGATATATCGTATCCTTTTAAATTTATATTTTTAAATATTATATATATATTAATATATATATATAATATTATAATATATATATATATATTAAATTTAATATATTTTAATTTTATTATATAATTTATTAATTTATATATATATATAATATTATATTATATATATATAATATATTATATATATATTGTATATATATTTGCATTTATGATGACACCTCATTTAATCAGTCCAGGGTCACAAAGATATCCTAGAATGCGTTTGTGAACAGTTCGAGGTGTATGTTGTGTCACAAGGCGCAATTGGAGTGGGTCTTGTCTGCTGTCTGGATCTGAACGGTCATCATCGCTACGATGGAGACACTTCATAACTCGATATATCGCCAGTCGATACGCATCGCCGCAGAGTACAGAAAGCAGCCAGGTTTCGATGGAGTCGAAGGCTTTCTCTTAGTCACAAATGCATACACAGCGGCTGGTTATACTCTTCCGTCTATACAAATATAAGTATTAATGTTATAAGTTTCCATGTATGCTGAGAGCACCGTAGTAATATTTCAAACAAACATTTAAGATAAATTAGGACTTACACTGCAATAAAAATTCTCAACCCTGATCTGAGATGGCTGAAGCAGTTTTGAATTTCTTAGAAAAGTTAAATATTAGGCAATAATATAATAATAAAAGCTTTAAACTTACTATCAATCATATTATCGAAATTATGAGTACGTGATTTATGTAATGTTAGTTTGCTAGAAATCCGCAAATAATTTGCACTCATTACAGAAATATATTTCCGTTGCTTTACCGAGGATGTGCATGCATTTATGAAAAAATAAGTAGTATTTGGGAATGCACTACAATACTAGCATGTAAATTTGCTTGCAAGCTTACATTGTGGAACCGGTAGCAGTATTTTCCTAAGCAGGCGTAAAATTATTCAAATATGTATAAGTTACGTCTAAGCTGTCGTAAGCGGTATTACGTTTGAAGCCGGGGTTCGGCGGAACTCATCACTTAGGTTTGTGCTCTGAAGACGACTATTTTCAATAAGCCATAAAATTGGGCGGTTTGTCGGGGGCCTTGCCTCTACGGTGCTGTGCTAACCATGCTACACGGAATTCAAGACATATAAATATAAAATTTAAAGCGAGGTAAAAAATATCGACGTTCAACTATTTAAGAGAATATCCTCCCAATGCCCACTCGTTCGTCTCAGATGAAAAATGTTTTTCTCGGGAACCGTCGTCGAATATTCATGCTCTGGCAGCGAGATGGTAACTTATTGGCGTCATCAATGTAACAGAGCTGACAAATCTTTTGTTGATATAGGTCCAAAGTTTTTCGACTACTAAAGTCAAGCAAATTTAATGACATAGAAAATATGCAAAGTGCGAATCAAAATCGCTCATGAATGGTTCTACAGCAGCAAGGATAATAAAATTATATTTACTTAGGCACCACTATCACTCCTAATTATTTCTTTCTTATCTACGATATTTTCATATCAAGTTCAGTCCCAACGCGACGTTTTTTTTAGAATTATTATAGATTCTTAGGTTTCATTAAGTTTCTTTAATTATTTTTTACTTTGTAAAGGGAAATTACTTAAGTTTTGTGTCGGTGGTTTTTAAATTTTTAATTTAATTTTTATTCATACTTTTTAGGTAGGTAAGGTTAAGTAAATTTTAATATATTATAATTTATCCTACAATTTAAGGTCAAGCTCGTTCGCTATTTTACTTATTAATTACTAGTTTTCTTATTATAAATAGGATAAAGGTCACATTGGTACTGATTCAAGTAAATTGAAGTCATTCGGTTACTCCCCCCACTTTCACTCCTCACAACTTTTAAACTCAACCGATTTTCATCAAACTTGTCTAAGAAACTCGCACACATATATTGGTATACATACATATTAACAACATGGAAACCCAGACCTTACAACAGACATTCATGCACCCAATGTTTGTACCGGGGATCGCGGCCGGAACCTTGGTGTGGTAGCCGATGTCTGTCACACCTCATATTATTTTTAAAGACATACATTGGACTCAACACGTTGGGTTTGATGAAATTATTTTAGTTTCAATGAATGATCTTGTATTGAGTACTGTTCACATTGTGAGGACGGATTGCCCGATACCAGCTAGAAGCCCTGGATGCTATAGATCGCGGCGGGAAGACTGATCGGTTTATTGCCGGTAAGCTACAAGTCTGAACATCGCGTTTAGTATCGTGTCTGTCCGTCTTCTACAATAAACCATGTAATTACGAGCAGACTTAGGAAGATGGTTGATTTTTAAGAGCCTTAGAAATTCCGCTGGTATAGAGCTTCTTACTAGAATCTACTTACCATTGGCTCAGTCTGTCATAACTATGCATACAGTGGTGGTGCATCCTGTGATAAATTTCTTCAGGCTGAACGGCACAAAGTTGCTTTTTGAAAGTATGCCTTTAAGAAGCAAAGATTCTGCGGACCTTTATTCCTGGCGGGTGTTTTGACTGTCCGACAACTGTACATTCTTAATATGTATTCGTAGACGTAATACTTCCAGTTGGTTTGACTATTTTGAACAGAAAAGATAATTATCTTGTCGCTAAAATTAAGAAATATAAAACGCACTTTGGAATGTTCAATAATGTTAACCAATATTCGTCTTTATAACTAATAAACAAAGCTCTAAATATACATACCAAACTCATTTAGAATGCATGAAGTTTCTTTCATTGGCTAAAACTTTAAGCTATGAAGGAACTGAAGACATCATGCAATCGTAAAAATAAATTTTAGTACCAATCATTATACAATTACAAACTTTTAGACACAATTTCTGTATAGTGATATAAGACAATTTTACCTAATAATATTTATTTACATAAAACACACATTTACAGACATACACCCACACACTAAACCACACACTCAAAATCAACACAGACACTATTTTGTAGTATTTATTAAGAAAGAAATTCATTGTATTAAGTAGATAGTTAGTTGTATTTAAACAAAATAAATGTAACCCATGAAATGTTAGGGAGAGCGATTACTCCTGGACAAGCGTTTCCACGCTTAATAGGAGTAAGTCAACCTCTGTATTATTGTACAACCTGTAATTTATGGATAAAGAATTTTTTTCATCAAGCGCAACGCTGCATCTAGCATGCGTATCACTGACTACCAGGTGAACGAAGTGGCCATCTCGTTCACTTACAAAATTACAAATTGTTATGTATCACACAGTTCGCATTGTAAGGAGGCGAGTGAATCAGCGAGAGGCACGTGACGCAGCGGCAATGAGATGCGGCGCGTGTGCATGCATGTTGGATGAGGCGCCGCGCCGCTCTGTACAGGTGTCGCTCGCCTTATTTTTAATGCACACTATCTGTTGCAATTTTCCACTGAAGCAAGGTATTTGTGGAACACACATCATGCACTGAATCTCAATTGGATGGATGACACCTTTGAATAAGCAACATTTGGGAGAAAACGTCAAAAATTATACAGTTCACGGGAAATATCCTTAATAAAAGACAGGTTCAGCAGATGATCGTACGGTTGATTTTATAATGATATTGTAAATGTTTGAGTAAATAATATGTGAATATTTTTTAAGAGTTTAAGACAAAATGGCTGTTATATGTACTATATATTTCATAAATTATTTATTAAGTAAAAATGAAGCATACAACCTAAGTATTATGAAATAATTTGGATAGTTACATAAGTAAATTAGTTGTCGAGCCTGATTCCCATGGAGTAAAGAAATGATCAAACACAGACGCTTGCAACAAGTAATCTATTTTAAACAGTAACTAATAGGTTTATGAATACCAACGCCTCTACGAAAATATTTGAATACTAAGAAGCATTTTACATTGCAAATTTTATAGCTTCCGATCATAAGAACTTAGATAAAATATAATGTAGCTATCGTAGCATATGCTACGTTCGTAGCATAAAGCTACGGCTAAGCTACGAAGCAGTGCCCGATAAATCTGCAGGGTGGTTGTTTAGTTTTACTTTAGTATAATAAATGACTCGTTCATTGCTACAGGAAATATGATTAAAAAGAAAACATTGAAAGTGCGTTGTAAAAAGTTACTACTATATTTTTGATACCATTCCAATACTAAAATACAAACCAGGTAAACGAGTATAGCTTATACTGCTAGAAACGAGTGAACGAACGAATTTTATAGCGAGCAAAGCTTGATCGTCCCAGTGCTCTAAATTTTATTTGAAGTCTTAGTTTTGTACGATCTGGATTTTTTTATGAGTGCTTCAGGTACGATTCGTTTAGAACAAGGATAGAAGACAAATTAAAAGAGCACTGGAACGCTTATTCCATTACGATTCGATGGACGGCAAAAGTCGCCTCGTTCTGACTCAAAGCCGGTAAAACGTAATTGCGACTTCACTAAGCTGGGCTTCGCGCGCCCGATACGGACGAAAGGGACCTCTCTGTAACGGCTGATATAAAAGCGGCAATAAATTTAACAGGATGAACGCACTACTTACACAGAACGAGCGCGGCCGCCGGTGGCCGTAACGAGGGGCAGCGGCAGCGCGCGCAGGTCCACGGTTTTTTGTCCTTAAATGAATTACCAGATTATACCCGGATTATATCATCACTGCTGCACCATAATAACTTGTTAAACTCAATGTTATTTCATTAAAGATGTAAAACGTGAATTTTTTCGTTTTATATTTAGAAATATTTTTTAGATTACACTTACGATGTAATGCCATCCATAATATATCAATTTCAAACAGGAGCTGGCATTATGAACTGCTATGAATAATATAACTGGTATGCTACAGAAGTTCCACGTAGGTACGATAGGAGTATTTTTCAGGCGAAACAGCGTCAAGTTGTTTTATTTACACAAAAAGTAACAGGGCGATGTTGTCGGAACACAGCCTTAATTTTATTTCCGTCAGCACGACTCTTTTAGGGTACATTTACTGTTTTGTAACAAAGGATAAAAAGAACAAACAATGCTAGAAGAAAACAATCGCCACGTGAAATAAAAAGGGACCAAAAGAAAATAGTTAATGTCGTTATTTTGGATACACATGTTTATTGCTATGAAACATGGCAGCCTCATAACAATCCCTTTCACTCTCCACAAATTGGAAGGAGCGCGTAAAGGAAAACATGGCCATAAATAAAACTGGCAGATCAACTAGATAGACGGCCATTACCGAGATAAGCGCGACTTATATACGCGATACTTTCTTCTGTTCGGCAGATTAACGGAATAGGAGTGCGTTTGTTTGCAGATATCGACGCGGTGGCATTTCGGCGAGTCACAGCTCGGGAATTTATTGTGGTGTTCAGGGAGATATCTTCTTACGGACTCATTAAATAGGAGACTCGTCGCACATAAATCAGGGGCAGGCGTCGGCGGCGCGGGCCGGGTCGCGCGCTCTTATCGGCGAGCGCCGGCAATGGCCGCTATCCGGTTCCGTCGGCTGCGCCATCGCGCGGCTCCCATTGTGCCCCCACGGCGGACCTGTTCGCTATCCAATACCTACCATCTAAACTTCATTACATTATACGTTTCATTACAAGCGCTGGGCCCGTTTATTAGCACCCGTTTCTTCTTTGGCGTTTTCGCTTCTCTTGGCGCTAATTTCTGTCTATATCGGAGTAATGGTGCAGCATCTCTTAATTAGTTTTTGATCTACGGGAATAACGCAATACCCAATTATTATTTTAAAAACTACGTTGTTGGCTACGATAATTAAAGAAAGAAAACCAACAAGAATTTGTTGTTTTTTCTGCCACTCTCATTGCCTAACATTTTAGTTCATTTTTATTATATTGATGGTACTGGTCTGCTCGATGAAATCTCTTTTGTTACTAATTCTAAATGTGTAACTGTACGAACTAAAAAAAAGAATAAGGTTTATTTTTTAATGAAAAAGCAAACATCAAAATGATATGTGTACTCACAGCTCGTCACAATTCCTTATTTGCAACGCTTTACGTTTTAAATCATAGTATCCAGTAACTTTACTATTTGTCTCACTCACCCTTCAGGTCAGAATTGCTACACTTAGTATGACTCTTGTGTGGCGGGTGAGATTGTGATTAATTTCGTTATTTACATTATTAAGTACTAAGGGCCTCTTGAATGGCTCCAGGTTGCTCAGCTTGCTATGGAGAGGAGTGCTATGGTGTTTCCCTACGCGGTAAAATATGTGCGAAACGAGGATATCCGTAGAACTAGTGTGAACGACATAGCCCAAAGGATTAGCAAGATGAAGCAGTGGGCAGGGCACATAGTGCGTAGAACCGATGACCGATGAAGCGGAAAGGTTCTCGAGTGGCGTCCACGTAACGGAAAACGATGCGTGGGCCGACCCCAACCAGATGGACGATGACCTGGTAGCAGATGGATGTCAATTGCTAGAGATCCCACGTGAAAATCATTAGGGGAGGCCTTCGTTCAGCAGTGGACATATTAGGCTGTAAGGATGATGATGACATTATTATAAAACTTCAATAAAAACCACAGGATCTTTTGTAAATTTTGCTAGCTGTTTTCGTTTTCTAGAAGTCATCTATTGAAGTTCTGAAGTCGTGCAAAAATCACCATACGTTTCGACATTTCCGAGACGGGTCTTTTGACATTTGCTCTAAGTTTTACGAAACCAGGGCGTTGTCGCACTTTCGCTGGAAACGGGCCCCAACAAAGTCTGACCAACTATGCTACTGAAGATATCACTTATAAAAAATATTATGGAGTATATTATATTATCTGTGGTGATACGTAATAATAACGAACTAATTTGGTAAAAAAGGAAAAGAACTAGTTATTTGCGTAATTCTTTCACGTACCTATGTATTGGGTGACTGGCAGTTAAAGTTCGACAAAGGACAACATTTTACCCCAGATTTTCCCACCTCTTCTTTACAATCATCCAGGCATGCGGCCCTGCGTCAACGACTGCGAGCATAGATTTAGTATTAGCGCGCTTCGCTTACTATATCTATGACTGCGAGGGATCGGACGTGTCTTGTCATAACATAAATATTAATTAACAATAACAAAGACTCTTTTCAGTATTTTTATATTATAAGGTTATTCATGTAAAATCATAACATGTTATTTATTAACTAAAGCGAGCATTTTGAAAACTAACTACAATCATTTCATATAATGTATCTCAATATCTGTGAAGATTTGAGAACAGGTTTGTATCTCAATATCTGTGAAGATTTGAGAACAGGTTTGTTATATAAGGCCCATATAGAATGTAAAAAAGAAGATATTTCTCGATGAAAACAGTACACAGGTACAGAATTTAAAAATTAAAAGCTTAGTTACAAATTAAATAAAGTGTCAAGATGGTACCAGTAACACGGGCGACGTAATGACGATCATATTAGAGGCTATACTCTGGAATATTCATGACGCACTCGGTAAGATGTACTGACGTACTTTACTTTTGTTACTACTTAGATAAATTGGACTAAAGGTATTTACACTGACGTAGTAGAAGCTTCTTATTTTATTAGTAAAACTCAAGGTTGCCTAATATTGTCTTCTTAGTTCAGCTATTATCATCATAATGAAATACTAAAATCAGTAAAAATAGATAGAAAATAATAGTACTTATCTAATAATTTATTAAAAAATGTACGGCAGTATAACTGTAACGATCTGAATCGTTAACATATTTTTTCTATGTAAATAATAACAAAATGCTCACCATTAATTTTAACTATTAAACCTCTCTCATTCTATAAATAGAAACACAGTTGAATCAAAATTAGTATAACTTAAATGTTATCATCAAGAATGTTATTGCTAAGCGCATTAAAATGACTGTTTTCATCAATAAATCTGACACAAACAAACAGTAGTCAAAAAACCAGATCCTAAAACCACATTTTAGCAAGCGTCTCTTCTAGTTCACCGGGCCAGGAAGATCCCAAGTTTTCGAAGCTTCCTGGAAATTTCCAACATTACGACCACCCGCTCCCCTTGAATTATTGGACTTACACACCTACTCGTAGTTACACGCCGATGTGAGTGCAAAGTTTTGTTTCTTGTTTGCATGGAATTGCTTTGTTGCAGTTATTTCAGTCGCTATTTATGCTTTCGGAGTAGACGATGTATATTTTGAATCGCATAACATTAGTGTTTCTCGATTATCAGTTCTATAAAAGTGTCTACTACTGTTGTGTAGATGGTAGATGCCAATAAAATGGTAAATTGAGCGTGAGGTTGTGCACGGATGAATGATGGCAAACCGTCGGGTGAGGGCAACGCACTGCGTGCATGAGGCAGTGCCTCACTGAGCAGGTGCCAATAATTGGAGAGACATCGCGGGGTTCGTAGCCATCACACACTTTAATTGACTGATATCAATTAACACACATCACCGAGTTCACGAAACATACTATTCTCAAAGCTCTTTGCGCTGTAATGGTATCCGATATTCACTCAAAATGTCGTTGGCAGCTCGCTTGCCATGAATTTACGACACAGAGGACGACCAATAAATGCAAATTTTATTGTTTATGGCAGATTTAACGGCAGTGAACTCTTTTACCGATGCCGTTAAGTGGTCTTTGGATATCTAGGCAGACAAATCTGCTCGCATTTATGTTACATATTGGACGACAAAAGTGCAAACACCAAAACATACAGTTTCATACAATTCGAGTTTTCATGGGGCTATAAAGAGATTGTGGTGTAAATTTTGTACGGAAAAGGTAAAAAAGGTATTTATTTATATTGTGGCATATTATAGGAGCAAATTGTAAAGGAGGCCATTTCGCTTTTGTAATGGTTAATAAGGGTTCACGAGGCACCTGAAGCGACAGAATAGATATAGATTAGGCTGTCTGTCTGGGCACTGATAAGGCTATTAAAAGTTACATTCACAGACCAACGACTGGATTGAAAAGATACTTCCTAGCAATACTTAAGAAAACCTGCTGAAAAACAAACTCGGGAAAACGACCGAGAGATTGCAATAACAGAAGCGCGTCTTAAACGTTACAAACATTCCCGGTAATGTTGCTGGCGTAGCAAAAGAAGTCTTTGCTACGATATTGCCTTTATTTTAGATACCGGTTCACTGATTCCAATTTTATTTGATCGAATCTTTATCTATTTTATCCTTTATGTATTTGTGTCTATGTTCAATAATTAATATAAAATAATGTTAAGACCGAGATTTTCAACTTCACCGTAATTATACTTTATTCTTATTTAATTTTTAGTGAAATAATTGAATCATCATTCAATTGTTGCAATCATTTGCAAATATTTTAATTCAATATAAATAAATCATACTTTGAATAAAAGGTTGTGTATTTTAGTAACATGTAATAGATAGACACTTGTAACTTAAAAATAATCTTAATGGTTCTTTTGATTCGAGCAAGTAAATAAGACAGCCACTTTAATATTTATAATTATTTTCAAGATGTACTAGTTTCACTTCCGACGTATCATATTCAGGGTCATGTTTTGGAAGAGGTGGAGACTATTCTTGATTTAGGCGTTGATCTGGACAAAAAGTTACGTTTTCATAAGCATTTCGATCAAATTGTAACAAAGGGTTTCCAAATGCAAATTCAAAAAGCCCTCTCCGAAAATCCTATTGTACAAAACACTAGTTCAATCCAGCCTAGAGTACTGTAGCCAGGTCTGGTCCCCCCACTACGACGTTGACATTAAACGTATAGAGCGTGTCCAGAAGCGTTTCTTGTGGCATGTCTCATATCAGACTCATAAGGCAAAAACTTCCCTCTTATAGGGAAAGACTGGCTTATTTCAGACTTAATAGTTTAAAGGATCGTAGGCTCCTGTTATATTTAATGTTTCGATACAAAATAATCAACGGCGCTATAGACTGTTCCTCTATTTTACGATCTATACAGTTTAATGTACCGCATAGATTAGCGCGAGTCTGAAGGTACGTGCCTTTCTTTGTAACGGGTAGTAGGACCAATGTAAGTCATCACGCCACCGTGTATAGGCTACAGCGTCAATACAATAAGCTCAGTAAAGTATGTGACATCGACATATTTTATATAAGCCTCAAAAATTCAGGCGTCAAGTATTGCAGTCTTTTGACTGCAGTGCTTGATGCCTTAAACTTGATACATTAATATATTCATTCAGTGTATTTTATTGATTTCCTGAATTTACTAATTGAACTTCAATCCATTTTTTTATATATTTACACATTTTTAAAATTGTTTAATGTTAATACTATAGTCCACATTGCATGCCGTGGCAACCTATAAGAAAGGTGACACTTAGCTTTAAGTTTGTCTCTAATTTTGCTTGTACCAGTGTTTACCTTGTTGGTTGTCCTAATAAACTGAAAAAAAAAATACTCAAATTTTAAACAACAGGCCACTCATGAAACATGATCCTCGCAGATTATCATAAAATATCATGGCATATGCATTTTTCATACATGCATATGAACAAAAAACACGTGCGAGAGAATTTTGTTCAAAGCAATTAAAGAGTGTTCACTTCAGCGACGGTAGAAATTCGAGTATAAATCGCGTCACAGACCACAAACAAAAACGTGCATGTGGACCGGCGCCCATTATTCTCGACTGCATAATCGCTTCGTCCGACGCCCGCATCGCTTCCCTTGCTATTTTATTTCCTCCCGGCATAGTTGTGTTTCGACTAGGTGGAGCTTTTTCAGTAACGCTACAGTAGGGAAATTAAACCATGTTTAATTCTGTTTAAGGTCTGGTTCCGGTTAGTAGATGCAGCGAGCCGATGAGACCGGCGACAGACCAAAGCCACCACGCTACAATTCTGGCACAATGTGTGTCCGTTTTAATAGGATTAAACTCATTGTTACATACGGGCTGAAAGGACCATGAGCGAAATGAAATTGTTTCTAACGAAATCGATGGCATTGAAAGCAATACCAGCTCGCTACTGAAAGCAAAACCAGACGCTCGGATTACTTTAATTGGAAACTGAAATATTATGGTTATTGTGCTTTTTATTTAATTTTAACTAATATTTTTTATTTAAAAAATACTGTTTAGTAAGATTTGATTAAATTATTAGATTTATGGCTCTGCCTACCTTTATAATTTCAGATTGAAACTCGCAGTGCTTCTACTTTTGCAGTAATCGCTATCGAGATTTTTTTGTAGCGGCCATTTAAATTTTATTAAGTTACCGTATGTTGGCCTTTCAAAGTATCTAAGTCAATATTTTCAATCCTAAAACTAGAAATAATGTTTGCAAAATGCTCAGTACGAGGCCTTCCTATAGAGGTAGTTTCAACTGAGTTTTAAATTCTCAAGAACCCGGCTTATCCCAACCTAAGCTTTGGATCTAAAAGAAACTCAAAGCAAACTTTAAAGCTTTAGGTACATGTAAGGATTTAAGAGGTACATCGATCACTGTTTAGATGAACAGCTATATATATGTAGTTTGAAAGGTATTTATTTCAAAGGGATTGATGAATTGGGCGTTTCAAACTTAAGCTAGTATTTTATTAACGAAACAGTAACATTCTCTTTACAATAACTCAATAGAAAAGGTCAAAAATAAAGAAAACTAGGGAAAATATTTTGTTAAATATTTGTGCACTCATCTGCTATGTAAGTTGAGTAAAAGTTAGTGTAGCAGTTTCAATTTGGCCGTATTGAAATGAATTTTGATAGTTTACTGGACACCGATTATTTGCTCGCTTAGTGTTTCTCGTAATAAACTTAATCTAGCGGCGTGACCGGTCTACTTAGACGTTGAACGGAGGAATTGTTAAGTGAGTGCCACAAATTGGATTAGTGTGCGAGCGACGGTGGCGAGCTCGGCTTCGTTGGTTTCGCTAACCCGAACCATTGTTACAATGTACTGGCAGCTTCTGATGCCATCGACTACTAATTTACTTCACTTGCCTTCTTGGCAACTTCGTTTACTATGGTACAAAGTGTTCAAAATACGATGAAATGCGCTAGATAAGCCAATCAAGCGGAAATAACGTAAATGAAGATATTAGATATTATTAATTGGACTAAGGTTGATTTCTTGTTTGGATAATAAAGTTGCCATCAGGCAATTTGTATTATGAAACCAGGTCCCCAGAAAACGGTTTAGAAACAATGTTGAGGCGCTGCTTATCACAACATATTGACGGTTAAATACATTCACAATAAGCGCTTTGGGCTAAGTATAGAACAAGAATAAATTCAAGAATTTCTAAAAAACACAAAATGTATTTCGTTGCTCTTATTTTGATTCACGACATAAAACCTATTAATCACGACAAACAAGATTTTTCATTTCGAAATGCAGAACCCGTGACGCAAAGAAAGGAATTTGCGCTGTGTTTAGTCGGCTGAGATGAATGATTACAAGTAATTTTGGAACAGACACTTTCTTATTTAAGTTAGATTGGATTGCTAAAATGTCCAATTAGGATTTTTCTATTAAAATAAATCTTCCCGAAGAAAATACATGCGAATATTATTTTACACATAAAAGTTGCTTAATTTTAAAATGACAGCATATACGAAATTAAACGCTTTGTAACTGATCTGCGGTGAGACAGCGGGCATCGGCAGCTCGCAGCCGGCGCGGTTACGCGAATGTCCGAACTTTATGGCGTCATTCTAAACATTCAATGGGGTGTAACTTTTGTATCGTTGGATGCATATGAATCCAACTGTTTCCATCATTAAAATAATTATATGGATTAACTACACCTATCAAAATCACTTAAAACGTGATTCCTTCGTCAATAACAATTATATGGTAGGCCAGGGGTTATAAAGGAAAATAACATCGTAAGGTAAACTAAATTGTAAGTGTTATTGTTCATGCGGAATAATGGATGGTTTCCCAGGCGGTGATTGCGAATTCTACCATTCAAACTTGCACAGTCGGCACATGAGGAATGCTCGGAATTTTCTGTCATGATACTGCTTTACAGAATAAGGTTGATGATATTAGTTGCAAATATGGATCCATAAGGAATTATGTAACGGTAGGAGGGAATTTATAGATAGCATTTTCGAAAGTCGTAACATGTGAAATTTTGACGTTATAGTTATGACATTTCGACATGTCACCGAGGAGACACTATATTGCCTACTAACTCCCATAGACATAATCTATACGGTTAAATAACACAAAATACGTACGTTTAAACAGGCATATGTCAATATTGTAATATTTTTTTAAAGAGATAGCTCTGTTGAATATAATATTCATGTAAAGGTTGTCGACACTGCGTTAACAGTGATAAGGAAGATAAAGCGTACAGATGATGGTGGTAACTGGTTGCTCTGGGACTTGTGCAGAATGGAGCAATCACGGCGAGAACACTTTGACACAGCAATTTGGACGGCGCGCTGCCAATGTGTTATTTTGATTGCGCCGCTTTGTGCGGTGGTTGTTTGTGCGGCCGCTTCCTTTGCGCTTATAAAAAATATTTATGTCAACGAGGAGACACTATATTGCCTACTAACTCCCATAGTTCTTTCAATGTATGAGCCATCTTCATAAGAAGTTTTATAAGTTTTATTTTTTTATTAGACTAATACTGGATAGAATTCAGCTTGTGAAATACTTAATTAATTTAAATGATAATATCAAAGAGAAAAAGATTGTGCTTTGATTAAAAACGATTCATTGGCGTGAGCATGGCGAACGTAACTGCTATATATCGCCACCGCATTATCGGGAATCATTCTTTCACCGGAAATTAATCCATGCACGCAAGGGTTAAGAAATTATTGCCATAATCTTATAATCAGGTTATAATGGTAACGGAAAATGAACCAAAAGTACTGCATAGGTATACAGTATAACTAACATCCATAAATATAAATAAAACGAGCATAATATGAATATATATACGAAGCACACACCAAAATATCATTTTTAAAATTTTTGTCTATTTCTACCGGGTAATCTCTAAAATGGTTTGGCCGATTTCCACGGGAATTTTTGGCAGGCAGCTTATATTACATAAAAAAATATTTTAAAAATTAAGCAATGTTCTAATGGTAGTCGCGCAAGCTGTGCGCCTTACGAAGCGATTTTAAGAGTTGCCGACACCCTGGATACATAGGCTATTGTTTTACTACGGGAGAATATCTTATAATAATGCCATACCGCGGGCTCAGCTAGTCTGTTACATATAAATAAAACTGGAGTGTTTGTTTGTAATATTGAAATAACTATTTTTTTCATTTAGGCATATGAATATATAATACGGTACATATTCCAATATAACAAGCTCGCGTCGGGTGACTTAATAAAGCGATTTAATGCGATGCAAATGAAGTTACTTTTTTATAATTCCTTATATAAACCGATTATCTTTTATTAGTTTAGGCATTAAAAATTTATTAAATCATTGAACAGAAACTTAACATAGTAATTGTTATTTTCATGAACATTCGATTAAATCAGTTTTCTACAGTCTGTACGGCAACACTAGTGCTTAAATACAGTGAACGATTTTAGGCGTATACCTATAATCCACATTGACTGCGACCTAAGCGATTGATTCAGCGGTCAAACGGTGATTTATCTGTTGGGCGTGTATATATTGGCCGGCCTTTTTACATCAAAATTCGGTTTAACCGGCGCGCCAATATCTAACACATACCAATTCCAAGTTTACCGACACGTAATTAACAAGACAGATGTAAACATTACGACATTGTTTTAAAATAAGCGCGCGTTTAAATTGGGTTTGTAGTTTTCATATAGCATTTCCAATATTTGCAGTATTGATTGGTTCGCATCAATCGCGATATGCAAATATTAGTCCCGGGCAGTGACCGGCACGGTGATTTACGCGTGTCGCGACGCAGCGTTATGCAATTACGATCGCTTATTAAAAATTAACCGACGAATTGCAGCGGGCCGACTCATCGCACGCCAGCCGCGCGCAACCTTTTACATTTAATTTTATTGTTAAATCGGAAAACTACGCGCCCACTGGACATGACAACACAATACAATTAATGAGTATTCAGCCACCGGATAGTTCATTACCGGACATACTACAATAATACTAGTATTCCAACAATATACGCGAATTTTAGCCAATTGATTGGATATTAATTTTATTTACTGATAATAAACTACTTGAATTTCACATTTGTATACACGTACTATTTATGTACAAGTAGGCTCCTAGGTAATGTTTCTTTTACCTACTTCTTAATCCAGCTTATTCCACTTCAACTGTTATATAAATGTCATTAAAGTTGAAAGACCTCTAATATTTTACAACGAATAAGACACTTTGCGGAAAATTACCGGTCTAAGTACGGGTATGTTGTGAAAGGACCTAATTAAAAACGGAACAGGACCTTACCGGGGCGTCACATGGGAGAAATAGGATAGTCATATGTGCAACATTATGGTGTCCCGGCACGGGTGTATCATCAAAAACATTGTAAAAAGCCACAAGCGGGCGCTGGGCGTAATAGCGAATATAATGTATGCTAATGAGGGCGGGTGGGGCAACGGACGTGACGTCACGCGTCGGACCGCAGCAGCCCGCGCCTAACGAGCGGGTGTGCATTTTCAATACGCCAACCACTGGACCCGCCATTGGACTGTTCACAAACACAAACTGGAGTAAATGGCTAAAGGGTGCCTATTTAATTACATCTTGAATGCACGCCGGCATTTTTCTTTGCAACTCAAAACAACGGCTGATGGTTTTATATTTGTTTAAGAAAAAAAAGTTTATTATTTGAATGTATCTTAAGAAGATCGGATAAGATACCCATTTAAGGGGCCTGAGTAAGAAGCCATTTGCTTTAATAAAAACAGCGCGAGCGCTACAAAAATAATAAAAGTTAGCAGCGGGCGTCCGCGAGGCGCCGCCGCCGGGAGGGAGCTCGCCTCGTCACGGGCCTGTTTACTATCACTCCCGAGATGGTTATTTCTTCTTTGTTTTAGAATACTTTTGTCTTCAGCACCTTATTAAAACATCCATGTTTATCCATCGATCTTTTAAGATATAGATCAGATATATAACTCAGTAAATCGCTCCAATTTGCTGTTTAAGAAAGAATTGTTACACAATTTTGTGAAATAAACAAAAACGTATTTATTTTAGTAAGGCTGTGAACCACTCTCGCTACTTGCCCGGTGAATTTGTAACGGTCACCTGCAGCCAAGAGCATTTAGAACTATAGATTTAGTATTAGCGCGCTTTGCTTACAAGATACACAAAGCGTGGGAGTGAGAGGTCCTTAATCAATTCTGAACGCCCGAGAGAAAAAGAGACAGAGAAAATTAATATTAATATTTATTTAGAATGATGTTACACAGATTGTATTTATTATTATTGTATATGTAAGTAATATGTAGTTATTTATTTAAGTATTTTTAGCAACAACATCGTCCGTGCGCCGACTCAACCGGGCTCACTGAAAATCGGCGCCAGGGTTCACTACTGGTGTCCCTGGCTTATGCTGAGTGAGCCCGTTTGATTCAGGCACCGTAGCACATGTTGTTTCTGTGTTATTTTTTATTGTGGTTTGTTTATTGTGATATGTTTTACATGTGATTGTGTTGCGGTGCATTGAATCAATAAATGTTTTCTTTCTTTCTTTCTTTCAAAATATAGAAATATGTTTTTCGCGACTAAGAGCCCAAAGCGGCCCGGTGTGTTGTCAGTGTCAGTGATAATTACAAATATTATTGCTAATTATTCTATTAATATTGTAATTATTACTTAATACAATTATGGTGTCGTGTGCTGTACCTGGATGCAACGCTACTAGGCGAAATAATCCGAATTAATAAACATTCACTGGTAAATACGATTTTATCATTGGAATTTTACGAACCATTTTTTACCTAATTTCAGCTAGAAATTGGCTTATAAATATAAGTTTTCAATATAAATTTTATTTCCATTTATATATTTGAGTATAAATAGTGCTTTTTATTTAAATTCGCGAAAATAATGTATAAAATAGCAAATTGTTTGTTTACGCTAGTGCTTGACAAAGCGGTGACGTCATTACAATCGATATAAAACATACATATTGGTAAATAAATTCCGTTTTTCAGGTTTCCACAAACTGTGTGTGTGTGTGCTGAACTCAGCATTGATGGAAAAATAATAGACTTAAAATAGACCAGATTAAACTCTTAATAGAAACTATGCTTATCTTAGAATTAAACACGTAAATGAATTGTAAATTAAGCAAGGAAACGATACCAACATATCTCAAAAGTGTTATATTGAGAAGGTAATAAATAAAATAATATAAAAGTATTGAGTTAATTAATTTACTGTATCTATACTGATATTATAAAGCTGAAGAGTTTGTTTGTTTAAACTTACTTATCTCAGGAAATACTGGACCAATTAGAAAAAATATTTCTGTGTTTTAGATTTCTTATTTATCGACAAAGAATATGAGTTGTACTAAAAACAATAGTAGTGGAGCAGTAATAAAGAATGATTGAACATTTTTCCTACATAGACCTTTCCGCTGCGTGCGCTGTGAAAACGGTTAAAGTTTCGCAAAAGTCGTGTATGAGAGTTCTAAAAAAGACCGCAACAGCATGACAGAATGTCATATCATTAAAGGTAAGCTCACAATAACTTCTTAAATTTATCTAAAATAATGCATTATTTGCGAAGGTGTTTTCATAAACATAGTATTAATCCCTATACAAATAAATATGTTATTTATCACGAGTATTTAATTTGAAACAAATTGCCCTTCACAGCATTTAATTTAAATTAATATCTCAGTTCCTCCGAGCTCAGGAGGTATCGCAGATATTAGCTCAAAGTAACTAAGTACTGGCCACCATCGGTCACCGTCGTTATAAGTTGTAAACAATTATAGGTTTGCTGATGATTCAGATTCATCTGGATTAAAATACCCATGATTTTCTTGGTTTCTGTACGAAAAGAGACCGCCCGTTGATTTACATCATAATCGATAATAAGAACTTTTGGCGTGGACAACACTATTTGGAATTTACACATAGACATTCACCAACACATATTTACTTCAATATTTTGTCATGCCTCTAAGCCGCCTTTGTGTATCTTGTATATACTATATCTATGTTTAGAACAAAAAAAAGGGTGTGACATACGGACAGACAGACATACTTGACAAATCTATAAGGGTTCCGTTTTTTGCCATTTGCCTACGGAATCCTAAATATGGATTACAGGTTGCATGGATTGCATTTAAGACTTATGATTTTTGTATTTCTTTTGTAACAAAATTAAATGATACCGAACAAACAAAAGAAATTGTACCAATAAACAAAACGTATTATACTGATCGATAAAAATTAAGCATATCGATTGAATATTTTTTTGTGTAAGAGCATAAACTTCCTATTTATTATATATATATATATATATATATATATTATATATATATATATATATATATATACACACAGGTAAAAACAGTCATTTAGGTACCACTGAAACACACCATAACCAAAATTCCTATAAACCTTATGTTAACGAAGAAACTCCATTACAGATTTCAGACGGGATAATACAAGATAGAATCTGTGGCTTAATAGGTATACCTCTGTTTTTTCGTCGGGAATGCATCATCCATCAAACGGTGTCGACTGATTTATGGCAGCAGCGTAGCGGGCCGACAGGAGCGGAGCCTATTCGCGATGACGACACGATTAACAGCCGAGGCTGGGGCGGGATGGGAAGACGACGACGTGATCACGTGACATGTGAGCGCGCCACCGACTTGGAATCGCATATTTTACGACACGCGACCTTACGTCACATCTTTGACTAATCGTGAGGAGGTAGTCGGGCCCTCCTCACAATATACCGTTACTTAACGCGACTCCTGCAAATCGGAAATACTCTTATTGTATAAGAGCAATGGCGATTTCAATTGTCGACACGCAGCGTTACAACTTTCGTTACAAATTAAAGCTTTGCGAAGCTTAATACAACCGTTAAACGTCTTTTTATTTTTTAATAATAAATATCCGCTGACATTAACACAGCACGGATAAACATACTTATATTAACTTTTTTCCAAATACATACATTATAGAAAACACTCAGACCAATACAAACAGACATGTTCATGCACACAAATGTTTGTACTACCCGGGGTCGAACGGAACCCTTGGTGTAGTAGCCGACGTCTCAGCCATTACACCAAATGGATCGTCAAACAGGAAATAAAATACTCATATCTGATTACATTGTAAAATATATTGATTTCATAGGTAATTTTTACCCGTTTACGATTAGATACCTTTATCCGAATCGACACGATTGTTTTTTTAGTGTGCCTGCATGTAGCGTTTAAAGGTTAAAATTGTATATATATAAAATATCAAAGTGTATTCTTTTGGGAGCTGTGAATATAGCACAAGTATAATAATAGTGAAAAGTGGCTACGGAGTCACACGGTTATCAGGGCCCGCCGCTACGAGAAAATTGCGAGTATTCATCATAATGCGTGACGTTTAAAATTACCTACCGCCCGCTCACCGACCCACTATAAATCAAAGTAAACACTAGATTCGGCAACTAGGCCCGCTTTTTATTATGTGCAATATAAATGTCGTAATCCGCCTCCGCTCAATGGCTGGATTTTGAATTTTATAAATATTCCGTAGCAGTGGAAATTATTCAAAATACCTACTCCCGTTTGGTTTCACACCAAATTCTCATTTGCACGATAAATCAGCAGCTGGTTTGCACATAGATATTCATAGTTCGGTTAGCGTGTTGGCTGCTGTTTATGCGAGGGGGTAAGTAGATTATGTTGCCATAATTTTAACTTGTATTTATGTTTGTAATCGGCTCTGATGTTTTGTTCATGGTGGTTGTTTGTTGACATCAGTCGAATAAACATGGTATTCCGGTATCTCATTTTCACGAAATAAACCTTTACCATCGATTGATTTTGAAAATTATACGTGAAACGTACATAAATGAAAGATTTTCTTATGAATAAAATTAATTAGCAACCAAGCACATACCAACTCGATGGTAAGTGACAGGACAACTGACGCATTTTATACATACGTTCACCTGAAATGTAATTAAGAAGATGAAGAGGGAAAGCATTTATTGAGCACACAGATTACAGGTTAACATAGACAGATAAATAAAAACAGAAAGGAAGGGAAATAACACCGAACATAAAAAATATTAAAAGTAGTAAAACATCACGGAAAAACCAAGGATATTTATACAGATGTGGCCAAATGGGCACATATGTTACTAAAAATCAGAAGTATTATTTAGAAGAATTAATTACTGTATTGGTGATACTTATACACAAATATAAAGACCCAATGTCCAGTAATTATTGTAATGAAATTACGAATATACGGCGATAAGCCCCAGTACTAAGTTGATTATCGAATATCAAATACTCTATAAATTCCACTATTCTGTCAGTCAGGCGACAAGTTCCCCAGGCGACTGTTTCCTTTGAATGTTCACGATCAACTGCCTGTAGAAGCGTGCGCCATATTTATAAAAGATTAGTTCAGTGTGACGTCACATCCATAAAGCATCAGTGTTGCCATTATAATCGATTTGCATCTGTACAAAAGATGTGAAATGAATTTGCAGTTTCCAAAAATACGATCAATAAAATAAATCACGACATTATGATGCCTGGTAAACTTTTCATTCTTTCGAAGCACAGATGTAAATGAAATAAAATTATATAACAGTATAACTATCTGATATGTGGTTAGAAAAAGGACTTAAAATTTTTATCATTTTTAAGTGAAAATTTAAACTTTTCGTCTACTCACTTAATGTTTTTTTCAAAGTTCTGATTGACAAAGATTGCTAAGTTCCAAAGCCAAAATCTATAATGAAAATTAGCTTTTTGTTTTCTATTGAAAATTCGTTTTGTATCACGGTTTGTGTTCACAAGTTTCGTATGACTAAGAGCATCTATAAGTGTATATGGTAAGTTTGCAGTGCAGGGCGCAATCAGAGTACGAGGGCGGCGTCCGTGTACACGCGGCCGCCACAAGAGCCCTAACGAGTGGCGGCCCGCCGGCTCCTCGTGCTCAGCCTCAGCCTCAGCCGCGAACCACCCTCTTGCATTTATTCATGTCGTTACCGCTAACGATAATTTTATCGTGTGCTCATTTGCCGGCGCCGTCTCGCGGCCATCCGTCAGCGCCTCCACATCGACAATTTGTGCAACACTAAAAACTTTATTGTGACATAATTGACCCCGCTGTAAATAACCCGAGAGCGCGGGATTTTAGTGCTTGCTTCGTTTATGGGTAGACGACATTCAGCGAAGTTTGTCTCGTAAATAAGTAGGCTTATTGTTTTGGTATCGAACTGGATTGAGGTTGTATAAAAGTCACAAAACAACTACTGGATATTAAGCGTTTTAATAACATCGTCAAACGCTGAAGTAAGTTATATATTTACAATATTTTTGTAATTATATATCAGGCAATTATAACGTATTAAAGGTTGCAATAGTTGCGATATGGTTTTCTTGAATGTGTTGCAGCATTACTATGAAAGTTATCAATATGTACTTAACGAAATCCATGTAAAAGAACAATCGCATTAGTTTAAATAATATGAATGATGTACTTAACGTACGTCGAGTATGCCGTAATGCTTAAAGACAAATTTTTGAGCAATGCCTCCTACCCGGATTGGTTCACAAGTTTAAAGACACTCAACGCGCAATGGTGCGAGCTATGCTAGGGGTCTGTCTTAGGGATAAGAATAGAAATGATTTAATCATAGACATAGCCACCGGATCAGTAAGTTGAAGTGGCATTGGGGTTTACGAATGTCGCAGACCGATGGCCGTTGGAGCAAACCAGTTCTGGAAACGCCTTCCGGCCCGATGGATTTTTTGACTTGCGAACGGTCGCTGGAGGTTGGATGAGAAAAGCGGAGGACCGGGATATCTGGCACAAAATGGGAGAGACCTATGTCCAGCAGTAGACTGCAATAGGTTGAAAAGGACTTAACGAACGTTCTTTTAAAAGTATTTGCTTTGCGTGTGCATTTTTCTGTTTGGGAGCTTTAGAACATGAAGTGAAGTGCCTTTTAGTACCTAATATTAAAATATCTGTTTTTATGCTTAATTTATAACTATGTCTGTCTGTTCGTTCAGAGTGATTTTTGATGATGTAATATGAGGAAAAACAAAAGCTCCTTTTATTGTAGAAAAACAAAGTTTGTTTTAAAAAAATATACAAATGTTGTACCGCACGTCGCATGAGCTGCGCACCTTAACGTGACTTCGTTAAGTCACGTTAAGGTGCGCAGCTTTATACCAAGTTTTATTAAGTCGCTTCGTTAAGCGACTTAATAAAACTTGGTATAAAGTTGGTTACCCTGGTTAAACACATAGGCTACAATGTACTGCGGGCGAATACCGCGGGGCACAGCTAGTTTTAAATAATAAAGCTAATTAGAATATCTTGTTTGTGTACATGATGTTCGACATAAGCTTAAACGATTTTTCATAATAATCGGATTTCGTAAAAAAAAGATAATATATTTATATTAATATATTATCTTTCTTTTACCTTTTGTTTTCAAAAATAAACTAATATTTTAAGTATCAATTATAAATATATGGAACTGATATACATATAATGTTAAAAATAAAAATAATTTCTGAAACGTCCTTTTAAGCATCGAGAAAAGTAAAGTGTGCTATCAGAATAAGGTTTGCTCAAAATTTGCTCTAGGAGTGTTGTAGGTAATTGAATAGCAGTAGAGGGTAGTATGTGGCAGTTAAGGACGTGGTTGGCCACTGCACGCCCGGCGCGCCCGCTACGGCATAATTGCAGAAACTTTCGTGTGCTTCGCATACATTTTCATAATTAAAGGGGGCAGTTCGCACCAACAGGCGAAACTGATGAACGTTATTTATAGCTACTCACCTCAATAACGCAAGTTTATCTTGTTGTTACTACATCCCAACTTTGAACCGTATATTGTACCTATGTCAAAAGTTTCAGCTCTTACACAACACGTGTTATCTATCAGATAAACGCTTATGAACATGTATATTATGTATTATAAATAAGGAATGTGAAACTTAAGCGTAAGAATACATTCAGTATTGGTAAATAATACAACTGCGTATATAGAATGACAGTGAAAAGTATATAGTAAATCAAATCAGCGTTTATTTTGTTTAGTTATATCTAATGAACCACAATACAAATAGTCATAGAAAGGGTAAAAAGGTTCCGGAACTAAAATAAACAATGAAGAGTAAAGTCACCTAATGAACTCGTGAAAATTTGGCACAGGGTGTGCACGAGGGGTTGCTTATTACAAATTCTGCACGAAATGCGCGTTTATCTGTGACAGCACAACGCAACAGGGAATTTTAATATAGAAACGAACTTTTTATGTTACATAAACACACACAAAATGATAAACAACAGTATAATATATCTCTAAATTTCGAATATCTACTTTAAGTTAGTGGGCAAAGGTTCGTGATTTTACACACAGATTAAACGCTTTTACCACTGCAGTCGTATATACCTTTACATACTTGCCCATAAAATCCTAAATAGATGCTACAATATAAAGTGCTCGTACAGGGTGAAAATATGGTGACAATAAAATCAAGCTTCATGTGTAGTCCAAGTAAACCAACATAACTTTTTCTCTTATGCCTTGCGCTCTAGATGTTTACGGTTAATACATTTGCATTACAATACAAAATATTTAAAACCGAGTTAGTTAAAATATCACACCAAAGCCGCATAAAAAGGTAATATACACTAAAACAACAAAAAACAATTTCAATATAAAATCAAACAGCCAAGTTAGAACCGTATAATTTTCACCCATAACTTGAGGAAAATGTTAAAGGAAGGTTTCTCACAAACCCGAAATAAATATCTCGCTTTTCCATTAAGGACATAAAAGCAATTCCGCGAGAGCCGAATAATAACGAGGGGCAGCACTGTCCGGCCGTGGCCTCTTCCAAATTTTATTTGCATCGCGGGTCTCGTGTTGTGCCGGCGCGGGCCTAGGGCGCCGCCGATTGCCCCAATAATCGCTATTGTAGACACCGCGCCGCGGGGGGCAGCCCGCTCGCCTCGCTCCATCGGCCGGCCTCTTGTGCAACTTCCAAATTGCATGCCCCAAGAAAACTTGTACCTTTGAGAAAATTTCAAACGCTCCGACGTGCTCTCGATGTAAACTCGCAATAACCAGATACGTAACCACCGGAATACCCAATTTATTTCTCACTAGTTGGGCTCGGGGTTGTACTCGTTTGGGAAAGCATCTACTCTGAAATTATTGTAAAACCGATTTAATATCTTTTTCTTTTTTTGCAAGTTTGAAATTGGAATCAAAATCAACAATTTTCTGAATTTGAAAACGTTATATTTCTAATCTATTGAACTGTATATATTGACTTTGACTTTGAATACACCTCAATAAGCCCGCAAGCTTTATTGAGATGCTGTAAGAAATTAGTGAGATAAAGGTCTCCACTCAGATGGCATACACAAGATTTTTACAGGTTACCAATAATTAATGGTAATTGAGTAATCTATAGTTATGGGTTGTTACACGACAAGTATTTACGATACATACCAATGTATGAGTACACCGTTAGGGTAATTCACGAACACTCAACTAAACCTACTTAAGGGATTACATTTTAGGTTCGTGCAGACTTGTTTATGGATGGATGTGTGTTTCCCTAAATAGGCCTAAAAGCTCATGATAACACCCAGCGGATCCTTCAGCGGTACGTTCACACTTAATTTTCTTGGAACACAGTAGCGGTAAGAAATAAAGTTAAATTAAGACGCGAGTTTATGGGGCGTTACGGGGTGGAGGGCGAAGGTGGGCCGTGGGGCGCGGCGGGCGGCATTCGCATTCAGCGCGCGAGCGCCGCCGTAGATAGCGGCAGGCGGAACACGTACTTCACTTCCACTAACTCCAACTATTGACAATATTAATGCACGCTTAGCAAGGCCAAGCGGCGCCGTGCATCGCCTACTCAATATTACTCCAAAACTTACTGACAACACATTAACGAGAACGTCATACGACCAACACTTTTTTTGTAAGAGGCATCCTTATTTACCGCCATCGATCAGTTTCACTCTAAGCCGCGTTCGCTTATTGGCACTAATTTATTCCATTCCTAAAGAGAATTCCCCGGAAGTAACGCAAATATTAGACGAGGCTCGGCCCACGACGGCTCCCATTAATTCCAGAATTGAAATCCGGAATTGCGGCGGCGGCGGTGGCGAATTTACATTCATCGCGGTAAGAACTTAAATCAAGTTCTCAGTTACGATTCAGTTGCGATATTATTTTATTAAAATATGTAAATGACGCCGTTTCACCGCGTAGATAGTACAGTGAGGACCTTACAATTGCGTGGTGGATATCTCTAACGATGCAATATTTTCATTAGCAGGACTATTACCTACTAGCGTTATCGCAATTTTATACAGGTTTCTGCGTTATGTTACATCAGTGACTCCCTCGGCTAGGAGGGAAAATGGCAAATTCATTAAGCCTTAACAGGAGCAAAATTGGTATGCCGATTTAATCAAGGTAATATTATGTTTTGGCGCCTCGGCTTGTACGTTTTATGAAATTTAATTTTGTAGGATTGTATTTGTGTGAGCTTGCATTCATAAGGAATGATACATGGCAACAAGATGTTTTATGAATATACAGATAGTATAGGTACATACGTATATGAAGTAATATTTTTTTCCAAAGGGTGATCGTACGAGTCCCGAAGTTGAAGAAATTCAACTGATTCTTAGCACAAAGAAGTTTTCAATTTATCGGGAATAAATGCTTGGGTTGGCAGCTCAGACACCCAATTACCGCGCACAAAAGCTGATTACCGCGGGTGCGGGCTGCCCGCCCGAGCGGCCCGGCCGTTGCAGCGCTGCAGCGCCGGAACATTTGAACGACTTGTAAGGAACTCTCCATTTACTCTCTTTACTTTCTAAGGCGGTGACGTTGAACACTCGACCCTGTTTGAAATCGACGTGAATAAATAGGGTTCCACTTCTTTCATGCATACAAATGTACACATTATTTACATATAAAATTTAGTAACTATCTCCGTAGTCTAGTGGATGAGAGCATTCGGCTCTTATCGCTGTGCTACCCGGTCCGGTCGTAGTCGCCGTTCGAATACCGCGGGGAAACGTCACGTTGTGCGATTTTTCCAGTTTGCTTAGGACATAGTAGGCTGAATTACCTGACTGTTCGTAAGAAAGATGATTCCGTGCTTCGGGGCACGTCAAGCCGTCGGTCCTGGCTACAATCTTAGGATGGTAGTCGTTAACACCCACTTATCCACATGACAGCAATATGAAAAACCAGTCACTTCAAGTTCTCAGTCAAAACATACTTTTTAACGCTAAAATTGGGATGCTGCATTATCTCACAGTCTGTGTGACTTGTCACTGGGATGAAGAACAATTTATTATATCGTGTACAGATAACGTAAACGGGAAACAACAGGGTTGTGTGTAGAATGGTGCGGCGAGGAGCATTCATCAAGGCGAGGTGTGTCGCACCGGGTGACGTGATTGCAATAAGGCGCGTCTCGGTGCATCCAAGCTGAACACAGCGCACGCCCTGGGAAATCATAGCCGCACCATCTCTACTCTAAGAAAAAACGAAACCGCACTATTTCTTCAGACGCACGCCGCTTTGAAGGAACCTAATTTAATGTCACATTATGTCTCTCGGTTATTACATTTTGCTTATGTGACTTTGAGTTTCAAATAATAAATGGTGTTTTCTCGTGCCCAGAGCAAATTTATCGTAAGTTTGCCTTTTTAACATTTAATCTGAATCCTTGGTGAGTTTTTTTGTACCTTGTGGATACAATTGAGACACAAATTAAAATATATTTATGTTGCACGCTGTATGAAACGAAGTCACTTTTTCTGTCGAACGCTCTTAATGCTTACATCTATAAAACAACGAAACAGAAATTTAATGAAGGAAGTTTATCTGTATAATACATGCAAAATATGGCAGAAACTGATAATTTTAGAGTTTTTTAATATAACATTCATTAAAAAAATCATTCATAAAAAAAAACACATTGGCTGATTCCGTGCAATGTAGTGTGACAAAATAATTTGATTTTTGGGTAGGCTAGGTAATGTGATAAAACTTTGATGGAAAAAATCTATGCATATAAAAAAATAAGTATCTGTTTGTAATATTAAACATTATTATTTTATGCATATGAATATTCCAGCTTTTGCTCGCGGCTTCGATCGCGTTAAATTCGGGAAAGCACGGTTCTCCTTTTCTGGTTACGAAAACAATATTATTTTTATGCCGCTGTAGATGAAATAACACGTCTTTTAATCGATTTTTAGCTATCTACTTTAAAAACTGCGAAAAGTCCCATATACAATTTCCTCCCCTTTTTTAAGGTTTAGGGGTGGCTATATAAAAGAAATGATGCTAGAATTTTGTTAGTTCAGAGTAAGATAAATATGCCAATTATTAGATATTCCTTAAAAATATATACCACACAAACTTTTATTCCCATTTTTGGGAAGTGAGGGATAAAAAAAAGGCTATGACTAGGGAATGCAAATCTCGCGAGATTGTGGTTCGAGCGAGATCTCACGGGTTTATGAATCACAATACTGCGAGATCTCGCCAATTTCGAGATCTCGCAAGATTAGCAGTTTGGTGCTTTTATTTTTTGGAAAAAAAATGATAATGATTATATTATAAGAAAATAATTTATTTTACCAATATTTTCAATATACTTTTATACATTGAACATTGTTTAGCGTATCGCCTATAATTTATTTAATACACTTCTAAGTAGTAAACTTTGACATACGTATATATTGAATAACAAATTTATGAAAAATCGGTCTTCACTTATTATATGAAACAAATACTTTTAGTAATAAAACAGTACTTTTATAACAACCGAAACCACGAGAAGAAAAAAAATAAACTTATTTTCTCAATTGAATTGACTATTAAACTGAGATATTATTATCAATAAAATGAAACTTCATGTACTCTACTGAGTCAATTAGATATGGCAGATCAATCAACAACAAATGATAAATTAGTCAGACTATTAATACCGGCAGATCGCAAGTCCGTCCGTGTCAGTCCAGGCTTCGAATAAGTCGTTTTTATGCTCAAGTACAATTTCGTTAAACTCGCCTTTTTTTCGTACGAGATCAATCTCGCTAAAAATAACCATCTATTACCAGACCAGATTTCAATTAAATCCGTTCAGACGTTTAGACGTGAAAGCGTAACATACAGACATAATATTTATTTGTATATATGGATATATAAGCGAACTTCTTAATCATAATTGCTCTAAAAGTTTCATAGAAACTGTGATCCCCTAATCTACCCCCTTGGGGGTAGAATTGATCAAAATCCTTCCTTAGCGGATGCCTACGTCATAACATCTACCTGCAGGCCAAATTCCAGACCGATCGGTTTAGTGGTTTGGCCTGTGTGTTGATGGATCACTATGTCAGACAGTTAGTAAGTCACCTTTGAGTTAAATATATTTAGATAGAAAATTTACATACACCAAAAATGGATTTTTATTAAATTTGCAGTCCATCTGATTATTACGGGTATCTAAAACGGGTGAACCGATTTGGATGGGACTTTTTTGACAGGTAGCAAAATTGTGAGCTACTTTTATATTTGAAAAACATCGACGATGCCTAGAACGAAGCACGCTGAACTAGAAAAAAAAATACTCTTCACTTGAAGACATCCTAATTGTAAATATCAGGAAACATTATGCTGGCAATAAATGCCTCAGGGAAACACTGGGTAAGAATAAATTCATTTAAAAAATCCAATGTGGAATAATTATAATATTAATATCGAAGAAAAATAGGTTATTTTCCACAACAGTGTGTACTTGCCGCATTGTAGTCGCCCTTCATTAGCAGTGTAAACCACCTCTTCGGTTGAATTATGGTGGCGTGTCATACGCTTAAGACGCATGCAAATAAGATTTATGTAATTAATTTAGGAGATAAGAGCAGACGCGTGAATACATACGTTATGGCGCACAAAGGATACCAACGCTCCCGCTGTCGCGCACCTTGGCTCTTAGTTCTGGCTAATCCTTTACGGTTTCACCCTTTACCGAACCTTTAAAATACTTATTTGTCAGCTAATTGAAATGAATTGAAATCTCGTTATCATTTTTTAAGCTCTATACATTGATACCCCACACAGGGGGAAAGATGAAGAAAATCTTTTTTAGTTTCAGTTCAATGTACGGGGAACTCCAAAATATATTTTTTTTTCAAGTTTCTTGTCAAAACCTAATAGCGGTTCACAGAATACATATACATACAAAGTTTAAATAGTGTGGAGTTTATAGTTTCGGAGAAAAAAAGGGTGTGACATACGGACGGACAGACGGACAGACATGACGAATCTATAAGGGTCCCGTTTTTTGCCATTTGGCTAAGGAACCCTAAAAAGGTGGTTACTCAATTCGATATGCTTTTTTTGTTTGTTCCCGGATCTTCGTCATTTATGAACCGATTTTGTTGATTATTTTTGTTAGAAAGAGAATAGTTGAGAGGTGGTCCCATTTTAAGGAAGTCAGATTCTGATGATGGAGACCAGATAACTCCGTCGTTTATGAACCGAATTTGATGATTCTTTATTGTTGGAAAGATATACTACAAAGGTTGTTCCAAGATAAGGAAGCCAGGGTTTGATGAAAGGAGACCAGAGTAATCAATGAAAAAATATTTTTAGCTTTTTGGTTAGAAGTCGGTATTTTTTTTGTAAAAAAATATAAATCGTCAATTGTTATTACTATATTTTTTATGACACCGGTTCGGAATAAGTAGGATCTTTAAGAAAAGCCGGCAAGAAGCTCGATAGTAACTCTTTTATAAACCTTTTTTATATCATTGGTTACAGAGTTTTGTCATTTATCTAAAAGTAAATTTACAACAATTTATTACAAAATTTTGTACCTAGAACACTATTTGCATGACCTTTATCCGAGAATTATCCTTATATTCTATGTTTCTTTCTTTATGAGGATTTTGAAATCTTTTATTTTTAAAAGTAAAAAATAATGAAATAAACTTAATGTTAAAGTACCTGAGAATCTATTAATAATTCTAAAAAAAACCTCGCGTTGGGGGACCGCTCCTAATTATTTCTTTCTTATCTACGATATTTTTCATAAGATGGTTACCTCTTTAGGCTTTTACCCAAGACTTTTTGAAGGAATTTCATGAAAGTTTTTGAATTATTCTCTTAATTTTGTTTTTATGTTCATCTCTGTTACTTAATTAGACTATTTGTATTTGAATTGTTAGTTTAAGAGCGGTCCCCCAACGCGAGGATATTTTTTTTAGAATTATAAATAGATTCTTAGGTACTTCAACATTAAGTTTCTTTTATCATTTTTTACTTTTTAAAGGGAAATTACTTAAGTTCTTGTGTCGGGGGTTTTTAAAATTTTTAATTTAACTTTTATTTCATACTTTTTATAGGTAGGTTAGGTTAAGTTAGATTTTAGTATATAGACAGACACGTCAAACTTATAACACCCCTGTTTTTACTTACTTACTGTTGTAATGTACGAATCATTTCCTTTCATTTGATTCCCCACTCGGGCATATTTGTAAACAATCGGTTTTTCATTCCCACTTTCATTCCCTATATCTTATAAACGGCTGAACCGATTTTAATTAAACTTAGCTATTGTAATGTACGAATCATTTCCTTTCATTTGATACCCCATTTGGGCATATTTGCAAACAATCGGTGTTTCATTCCCACTTTCATCCCCTATATCTTATAAATGGCTTAACCGATTTTAATAAAACATAGCTAAGAACACGCTCGATTAAATGACCTTTCAAACAAAAAAAACTTAATCAAAATCGGTCCACTCGTTCGGGAGTTATGGTGCCACAGACAGACACACAGACTCACACACAGACACATAGACAAACACGTCAAACTTAGAACACCCCTCTTTTTGCGTCGGGGGTTAAAAATGATGAAAAGACAACTCGGCAAGATTTTGTGCTACATATCTTGTTGAAGAACTTCATGCCTTTTTCAACAAATTATTTTCCTATTTCACTCAGTCTAAGATTTGAGACAGCGAGTTTGTTTTGTTTCTAGTATTAAATAATAAGGTACCGATATAAATACTAACCAAAAAGTTTATGAAAAAATACATTCAACATAATAAATGCTCATACATAATACGAAATACAATAAACAAGATAATATTCGAATATACGATTAATTTTATTTCTAACTTTAGTACTAGTACAACGAACATTAAATTACTACTTTGCTTTTGTTGTATGTGTAATACATTTCAATAAAAGATACACATTGAAAAAAATAACACGATTCGCATAATATGACAAATGAGCGAGTAATGAAAAGCGATGGGGCGTTCAGCAGAGCGGGCAGTAGAGCGGGCGGCGAGCGACAGCTACGGCCGGAGATATTTACGTTTATCTCCAGGTAACGGCTTCATCGCAAGCTTTATTACGACATCCACTCACGTAATCCTCCGTCGCCGTCATAACTCCTCGTTTGCTGCCCCGCTACAATGTACTACACCGCTTTTCCACTAGTGGCACGAGGACGGTGCATCGCCTACCACCCTCGGTTACCTACACGTACCTACATTTACGGTTTAGTTTTTATAGTTATGAGAAAACTTCGGCAAAATGGTGTTCACAACAAGCTCTTGTTACTTTTGTAGTAAACTAACAATATCAAGATTCTTCACAGTCGAAAACTTTTTCCAACATTGTATCATTTGCCCACACAAACACACAATAAATATTTTTAATTTTCTTTCTCTTTTGCACATATAGAAAATGTAGAACACGATCTCAATGTTAATATTAAATTTGATTGAAGAGCAATTTCTCCTAATACTTAAATATTATTGGAAATTTGAATTACAGTCCACTTATATAAAATCATGGAAATGTAAATATTTTTAGTGATTTCTGAATAATATATTACTTAATAACATAAATATTTTACATATTGTATAAAATAGCTCATTTGTTTTATAAGAGTAAAAATGACATAAATAAACATGGCTTGGATACAAAGCGCTCCACACATAAGCGCCAGCCCTAGGCAACCAGTGATATCGTACTTAAACGAATACAAAAATAGGAATTCTGATCACTGGTCGTTAAAACGATTTTTGGAGGTCAATAACAAAGATTTATGTTAAGACTAAACATTCACACACAAAGTGAACACATAAAATTAAATACAGGAAATTTTGAGTCTGGTGTAATTGATGATGTGGTGACTGTGGAACGAGCAATATAGTTAAACAATGTCTAACCTCACCTTTGCCCAAGTCGGTACATTAAATCTATCTTGGCGAACCATTGTCAAAAATGGGAAATTTATTTATACTCAAATGTGTGTATATAAATAGATTGGACATAACGGAGCGACGTAGTCAAATGTGACTAAGTTCCTTAAATGAAGATTTAAAAAGATCATGAGATCATTACCGATTTTCATAACAATAGAAAATCATAAATGATTGATTACCATTTTGTATAGGAATAAAAACCAGAATTCAAGTTGTCAGCAAGGAATTGACGATAATTTTATTACGAATCGTCGGCATGCAAATTTCAAACGAAAAACAAATACTAAACTTATAATAAAACTTTCATCGGACACACCGTAAAGTTAAAACGAAAATACATTGTCAAGTTTTGTTGAAGGAGATGCGGGCTAAGTTTTATTTACGTGGCACGCGCAGAGCTTCGGCATACAAGCGCTCTGCATCTAGCAGACTTCGAACTGTGTATTATGCAATCGCGTTGCCATAGAGAGAACTTCAACTGCGGCGCATTAAGTTAAAGTAATGACGTGGGCCGTTACTTTACAATTTATCGTTTAGTGAAGCTAGTTTGATGTAATCTGAATATGTTCGAGTATTATTAGTATACATTTTGACACCCTTACGGTGAAGAAAACCTGCGCATGCCTACCAAGAAATTCAAAGGTTCTTTGTGAAGTCGAGCAATCTGCACTGGGCCCGCGTGGACGACGAAGATCTATATTATATAACCTTTACGGGTAGGCTCGAGCCCCTCGGTGGGGACGTATAATGAGCTGATAATGATGATGACCAATGTCGTGTAATGGTTAAGACGTTGGCTGCTAAACCAAGGGTTCGGTATGGAATGCACTTCCAGACCGGTTTTCGGCCACGGCGACTGGGACCTAGTTGGAGCTGCGTTTATTTGCTCGCAGATGGCTGGCAAAACCAATTTTTGCATTAAATATAAGTAATGTAAGTCAGCACGCCTCTAACATAATTATAATGGATGGCCGCAGGTGGTCGGGCCTTCAGGTCGTCATCGAGCTTTGCTCTACATCTGCTCTTCGTTTGAAGCAAATATCGTATCAAATGATATCAAATCATATTTTAGTAATATCAAATGAAAGAAAATGGAGTATATTGAAGAAAGTGCGGTTATGAAGGCTTTGTATAAAAAAATGTACCGCCAAAGAGATTAATATTCATGAACATTACTTGATTGTGACAAGACAACTGGACCATCGTATTCCACACCAAAAAAGTGTTGCAGAATTAAAACGTGGACGGAAGAGCAACAAGAAAATGTTGTTATCTTAGGATAATGCACCCGTTCACTCGATTAAACTGATTATGTACATGTTAAACAATGCATGGTTATCTTAATGACGTAATTATCAGCCCAGCATTGCGGAACACGCAAGATGGCAAACCAATCCAAGGCAATCTCGAATAACTTAAGTGGCGATGTACTTCAGCTGTAAACTTTATTTAAGCAAATTGAATACATGGTGCTTTGATTTTATATAAAGACAAAAAACCGAAAACATTAATTCAGCAATAACTAAAAAGAAAAAAATTCTTGTCGGGATAAAGTATAAATTTTTATGTAAATTAATACACTTATAATTTTTCCTAAATTCTATAACTTTCGTATTACAACTGGCTTATATTTTATATAAATTGTGGCAAATGTATGAAATAACGTTTAGTTGAATGAAAAGTTTTTATTTACAAATTTGTAAGAAACTGTACTGCTCCGTCCAAGACGAGCTAAGCGAAGCGCAAGGGCACTACCTACCTTTTCGTTGTTTTTTTACACTTTCACAGAGTTGGTTTCCGATGTACCAGATAGTTCATAAATATACAAAGTTTCAATTGACTTTAACTTACTCTAGATCAGAAACTAAATATTCTACTAACTACGTATTTACTGATAGGTATGTAGGGTTTGTTGAAGTAAAGATCGGTAGATTTAGGCTGTGTAGATTCCAAAGCTTGGCTCTTCGTGAGATCTGATTTCTATTTCGCAGTGCAAACCTTGGAGCAGATGAGTTCTGGAGTGGAGACCGCGTCTTGGCAAGCTAGCGTAGGATGTCCTCCAGCCCGATGGACCGACGACTTGCGGAAGGTCGCTGTGGAGCTGGATGAGGAAAGCGGAGGACCGTGATATCTGGCGCAAAAGGGGGGAGACCTATGTTCAGCAGTGGAGAGAGAGTGTAAATCTTATGTGGTTGTCTTGGCAATATTTTACATGAAATGTTTTCTGGGTGGACTTGAATATATAAAAGGATTGTGATTTATTGGTTAGATAAAAGAGAAAATTCAAATGTGTTTTGTTTAGTACTTAAAATTTGAGAATTGTCTGAAAATTTTTTTTTTTACTTAAACAGAAATTAAAATTAGAAAATAAGACATTAATAAATTATTTTAGCATACTAAGGACTTTGTGTGTAGATAAGAATAAGTTTTAACCACTCTGAAACATGTTTCAGCTTTGCCAGAAAATCAGCTGACAGGGCAGTTATAAATAAGAAAGATCCATGTTCCATTTATTTTATTTGAAAGAAATAAAGCCAAAACAATGTCTGTTGGGACAGCTTGTCGTAAATAAATGACCATAATAGGTATGGAAAACACAAATGTTTGGTACATTTATGGCATTTAACAAACCTTGCCAGATGCCATGGATCGTTGATATCTAGAATAAAGCAAGTTCTAGGTGATATCATATATATGTAAGAACAATACTCTGGATTTAATTTTTAAACTCCAAAGGAATCCAAGCCTGACAGCTAAGTGTGGATTCAAAGTGTTTATTGCGATTCTACGGAATTTTCTGGGCGTATCTCCGCCTGTTTATTTACCAACAAAAGGCAAGACTATGGGGAATCATATCATGCAATCCATCGTGCATCCGCTAAACATAAAAAACAAGCTAAGTCAGCTCGAATGTACGCTCTGCAGCTGACACTGAGTACAGTGGCATGCATATATATTATGAGTAGGGTATGCAAAGTGAGGGACACTTATCGCAAAAACAATAAATATTTTACATTTTTGTCAAACTGAGTGCTGTTGATGACAGCAGATCGCCTATGGTTTTAAATCTGTGGAAGAAAATGGGCGAATAAGCAGGAATCATTAGATATGGTCGCGATTTCCCGGGTTGTCTGGACGCACAGGGTATGCACTGCTCATTTGCATATATGGAGTGCACGCCACTGACTGAGAAGTTACATATTTAACTACGAGTCGCTTCTTATTTATTATTTAACTCCAGTACTTTCAGGACTCGGTATATTAAAAGAAATCAGAAAAAATGCACCACTATAGATAGGACTGAGTTAAAAAGTTAATTGATTGCTAAAAATGATAATGTTATATAGTTATACCAGTTTAGATATTTTACATCAGGTCTTCATATTACATATATTGTTGGCCAGATTGCCAATGGCGTATAATTTGTATAACGTCCGTTATAAGAGAAAAAACGTTTGAATGTCATGCAAAGCATTTCACGGTCTCCCACTCACTGTTACGTTTTTTTTTATCATATACTTTGTGACCATTTGTGGCATTCCATTCAAAAAACTAGCCAAATATTGACACACTATCATTGACAGAAAGATTCCATTCGTATTTTTATATACGTCCATGTTTGGGACTAAATTAACTGGTTTCCATAAAATCAATTCAAACTAATATGTGTAGTAAATTACATGATTTAAGTACTTACCCAAATCATCAATTGCACGACATGAATTTATATTGCTGTCTTACAATCACATTAATTTATATTCATCATCATCATCAGCTCATCAAACGTCCCTACCGAGGGGCACGAGCCGACCCGTATAGGGTGATTTAGGCCTTAGTCGTCCACGCGGGCCCAGTGCGAGTAGAACGACTTCACGCACAACCTTTGAATTTCTTCGCAGGCGTGCGCAGGTTTCCTCACGATGTTTCCCTTCACCGTACGAGCGTTGGATAACGTACGTATGATTTCGAAAATTCGAAAACACATTATACGTGGCGTGATCAAATCGCAGTCTCAGTCCTCCCGGTAGGAGAGCAGTCCACACCATTGAGCCACCGACGCTCAATACGCTTTATATTCAATCAAATAAAATAATAACTTTGTCACAAACATTTGCAGAAGTGCTTATCTGCATTTATTATATATTACAAAACTCAAAACAAGTATAGCGGGATAACTGGAGTTTGTCTGAACTAAAAAAGTTGAAGAGGTATATACGTTGGCGGGGGTGGTTTCGATAAACGTTTATCCAAGAGTCATTTCCAAGTTTTCGAGACTCCCTCGTAGGGGCTGAGCTCGGATCCGACCCGGCTATAAATGAATATCGGATATGGAATCTATAAATACTCAATCTAAATTCGTAAATTTTCTCCGGGTATCGTAAAAATGAAGAGGTAATCCGAAATCGGCTTATGGCGGAGGCTCTGTTAAAACATTTTCACCTTTAAAGCAATTTATCACATCGGATTGTCATTACTAGACTAAATTCGATTCTATGTGAAAGTACGACTCAAATAGAAATATCCAGATAACAAAATCAAAATTTATCAAAAATAACTAATATTTAGTATGTTCATAAAAGGTTAGCTTGATGATGTCAGTCATAGTATTATTTACTCTGAATGTGCTCCGGTTGAATGGTGTTGCAGAAAGGCCGAAATTGAGCGGGGGATTGAAACAGGCAGCTTAGTGCAGCCGCCGGAAGTAGGCCTGTAACCGCCGCCGTATAATAGCTTCCAAATTGACCCTTCCACTTCTGCCTTTCACCGCTGCTTGCCAGCACTGCCGTTATATTTCATGACCTATTATGCTATATTATTTACTAACCTAACCATGTCGTTCACAAAAGACTTTAACTCGAAACTTGTCCATGATAACCCTTGCTCGTCGCAATACCTACCGAACACGAAAGACAAAATTAATTTTCATACAAAGGTTATAAACACGAGATCACATCGGAAGTTTCGGAAGTGTTATTTCCTTTTATAGCAAAGGCAAACGTAAACCGACCGGGTGGGCCGGGTATGAGGATAGTCAAATACATAAAAGGGACGAGCCGCGCAAAATACTGGCGTTGTAGGATCCTAAGTCCTGTTTAGATTAGATCAGACCTTCGAAATAACAGTGAATGAGGACGTGGATTAACTACGGTCCGGGGCACTCCGGGCTGTACGCCTAATGGGGCACAGTTAGGGGTAATGAGGGGCGCGGGGGCCAGCGAACCCGCCTCTTCATCTACTTCGAGCGTTTTCTTTCAAAATATTTGCCGTTCGGTATTGGATTGAGATGTTAACATTAGCACTAAGTCAGTCAATGCATGTATTCAGTGCAAATAATGCATAAATTGAAAAGTCGTTAATTCCGGTTGCATTTGGAACGTCCTTGTAAATATTTAAGCTGACAGTTGACTATAACGGAATAGCATATATGAAGGGTACCAAACGCATGTATACAATTACAAGTGTTTTCACACAAAAATCTGTTAGTATATCTGTCCACTGAGTGAATTTTGTGTCAAATCTCATCATAGCAAGAGTCACAACTAAAATACTGTAGGCAATGGATGACATTATTGGCAACTGTACTAAGACTTGTTAAGCCGAATACAACAAAAATATACTTTTATAAAAGTTTAGCAATAAAAACATTTTTATTACTAAACATTTCGTCAATGCAAAAATATCCATTAATATACATTCATTTATGTCCTAATATTAATGATTATTTTTAAAATCATAACTATAATTTGCATTCATTCATTAAAAAATTAAAGCCTGAGGGAGACCATTTTATAAGCCAAAATATGTTTAAAACGTTACCATCTGCTTTGACATATCTATTACACGCGTATATAGGTGTTGCATAAATGACACGGTCCAACAGATGTCCCAATGGTAACAGCAACAAGGGTCCAAATTCATTCCTCAATGTCAGAGAAGAAAATTCATTAGAAGTTTGAAATTACTAATGGCTAAACGGACAGAGTAAAATTTGCTCTTAATTTGTACCCAAACTTTTTCGTAAATTTTAGAAACTTTCTGAACGACTTTTGAAGTGAGAATGATGAGAAAACTGCTAATGATTATTGTTTTGTTTATATTTATTCAAGTCAGGTCTGTTGCCAGGATTATATTTCAGAGAATTAATTTGTGATTCGTTATACTATTGATCCTCATACTTAAGCCGTCAGAGCAGAACACCTCATTATATTTTAGTAAAAGATATTAAATTAGGAGTTCGATGGCATGATCAGCGCGTCCGTGTTTATGGTAGCTGCCGACAAAGCTCTAGTTGAAGCTTTTGGGCTTCCAAAGTTTGATTATGTAAATGCTATCGATGCGATAAGAATAAGAGTCCCAATTTTCAAGAAGGTACTTCATAGTATGTTTATCATCAAATCAAACAGGATGGACATCCATGTATCGTTTAAGGTTTATAAAACAGTCATATCTAAAGTGTCTTTAGAACATGAATAAGAATTTTGGTCAGCGCCTCACCTCTTAAAGTAGATCATAAAATAATACCCTATTATTGTTTCTTTACCGGACGTAGGCAAACATGTCGGTATTTAAAGATATTCTTAAAAATCGTCTCATGATAAATGATTTGTAATGATAAATCGCGATTTGAGTACATCTCCCAAGAATATGATTATCAAAACAATTTAATAGTTCATTCGTCCAGATCATGTACATGGACAACAGTGTTCGGTTTTTAACTTATGTTATTTCGCGAAACACAAAAATAACCAAACGTATCTGTGATATAACAATGATGATTACCACGAAAATGAATCCAACAGTTTTTTAATGCTCAAAGTTGAATTCGTTTTATTATTATAAGATATTAGACCTACTTTTTATTTACACCTATATTTTGAAACTATATAGAACATTGATCCAAAGATTGCATAATTTTAAATTATCACAATTTACTCTTCGTTTTGTATTTAATAGACAAACGAAGAGGCTAAGAACTGCCAATAAAACATATGAAAACTCATCTTTATTACTATCATGAATTAGGATTCCTCATAATCGCAAAAAATATATGGGTAACATTTTTCCACAGAAAGTTTAAGCAAAGTAACGGCGACATTCATAGGCGGCGGATGGAGTGCTCATATTAAAAGTAATAAATCTGTAGCGAAGATGACGTCCCAGCGCTCAGCGGCCAACGGCGGTCGTCGTCCAGAACAACCCGATATTAGTTTACTTTTCCTCCCAAACTTACTTTATTAGTTATCCAACCGCGATAGCTGACGGTGATAGTTTTCTAGTTATTAAGAAGTCAGAAAGCCGGATGTTATCGGCTTGTAATATACGAGAAATCTAAATTATACGCTATCAGTTGTTGCCCATCTACAAAGATAAATAGTTAGTAAAAGTAGTTAAAAATAGTCAGTTATTAGTATCAGCAGAAAAGTATTGCGGGCAAACAGATGTTGGTAACAAAAGCCAGATACAGGTCATTAATCTGTCGCTTCGTTCACAAGACGCACCATATTAGCCGATAAGTAATAGGGCAACGGTAGAGCAGAGGGTGGAAGGCAGGAGGAATAATAAACGGACGGATGACTTATTAGCGAAGATGCAAATGCGTCGTTACGGTGGTATTGCAGTTATGGGGCCCCAATGATATCTCTCATAACTATTTCGCGAATATGTTACATACTGGAATATCCTCGGAGGAGCTATTATGGATACGTGTAATATTGCGTTGGGGATGTTTGATGTTGTTTACAGTAAAATCTATATGTCATCGGTATACATCTAAATAGACGCAGGAGCGGGAACGCGGCATGGATTAAACTGTTGTACTCGTACGTGTCTCGAGGTCTTCACTTAATTCTTTTATAAATGTTTTTTTGTCGTTAGTTCTCCATGCCTTACAAGGAACTGAACCGTTATCTAAAGTATCTTTAAATTTCTGCAATTTGAAATTCAAGGGAAAAACATTTCAATTGAACAATTTATAATGATTAATTTCATAACCAAATACCACAATTTTTTCATCTTGGAGGTGTCTCTCGCGCACTCTATCCAATTCATAAAAAAATGATATTAGAAAACCTCAATATTATTTTTCAAGCTCTACAAATTAATACCCCGATACGTGGGGGTACGATGAAAAAAAATTTTTGAGTTTCAGTTCAATGTATGTGGAACCCCAATATATATATTTTTTTCTGAGTTTCTTATCAAAACTTTATAGCGGTTCACAGGATACATATACTTATAAAGTTTGAATAGTGTGGTGCTCATAGTTTCGGAGAAAAAAGGGTGTGACATACGGACGGACAGACAGACAGACTTGATGAATCTATAAGGGTTCCGTTTTTTGCCATTTGGCTACAGAACCCTAAAAATGTGGATACAAACAACACATTCAATTCACAAGTGTCAATTGTTCTATCGCACAGATCATTAGTTTGTATTTCTGGTCCGTGTGAAAAATCCGAAAACTCCCTACATTTTTATAAAGCCCCGCTACCGATGACAGGAAAATCCACGATAGGCTAAAACAGGTCAGCCGGCTTTCCGTTGACAACAACAGCTTTGTTATAGAGGATTTTATTGGCACAAATATTGTCTAAGTCGAGCTGCGGCGTACATTTCTTGTGATTTACTGGGCTGTTTACCCGCGCAAGCCTATGCCCAAATAACAACATTTTTACAACCCCATTTACCAGAAAATCACAAATTTAATGCAACATAAATTGCAATAAGTATATAGGTCCAGTAAAGTTGCGTTTGTTTTTGGTTTTGGGAATAGCCCAGAATTAAATTAGTTATACACAATATTTCAACAAAACTATCGGAATTAATGGGTTATTAAACCTTATTTTCGAATTAATCACGCCTAGACGGTTTTCAATTAGAATCATCAAACAAAAATTTAATTTTAATAAAATTAGAAATTCCTTCCTTGAAATTCATAACTTATCACAAAAGATTGTCACTTTGAAGATATTTGCACAATCGTGTACAATGTGACAGTAGCTTATAAATATAAAACCCATAAACAATTTTAATATGGGTATTGACCATAATCACGGAGGTTTGAAAGGTCATAAAATATTTAATAGCTTCCATCTTCATACATATACGAGTATATATTTATTATGATAAATGACGATGACTCATCAACGTGCATGAAGATCTTTATACTGAGGCCTGTGTCAATTTATGACAAGTGTGTCTATATATATTAATTGTGGTGTTACAATATCGTTCTCGCAATAAAGGGATCTACCAAAGATCGTAGCACTCTCATGTGACTCTCACTAACGAAATAAATGGATTAAGGACTTTTATGAGTCGTAAAGTATATCTTTACTAATATTATAAAGCTGAAGAGTTTGTATGTTTGTTTGTTTAAACGCGTTAATCTCAGGAACTACTGGTTCGATTTGAAAAATTCTTTCAGTGTTAGATAGCTTATTAATCGAGGATATATATCATCACGCTACGAGCAATAGGAGCGGAGCAGCACTGTAGAATGTTTCAAAATCGGGGGAATTTTTCATACTTGGAGCTTCCGCTGCGTACGCTGCGTAAACGGTTCAAGTTTCGCAAAAGTAATGTATGAGAGTATAGTTCCCCTTTTTAAGATCTAAAAAAAGTCCGCGACAGCATATGTCCATCTTTTAAGGTAAGCTCCCTATATCCTCTTTTATGCTGAATTTTATTAAAATAATGCATTATTTACGAAGGTGTTTTCATAAATATGTTAGTAATTCTTATCCAAGTAAATACTTTATGTATCACAAGTATTTCATTTTAAACAAAATTGTCTTTTACATCATTCAACTTCAATGAATGTCTTATGTTATGACTAGTTATGAGATATCGCAGTTTTAACTCACCTATATAAACGAAGTAGCGGGTTCAAGAGAGCATTAGGCCAAAGTAACTACTCCACGCGGATGAAGTCGCACGCAAAAGCTAGTATATAATAAAACTAATAAATAATTAAAGCCACCGACTCACAAAAAAATGCTGACGAACTTTCGTGGGGTGATAATTTTAAACCGACTTCAAACAAGGAGGTTCTCAGTTTGACCTGTTAGTATGTATGTAAGTATGTATGTTTGTCCGCGATTATCTTGCGTTTGGCTGAAGCAATTTCGATACGGTTTTCGGTAAAGTATTTGTTACATTCAGGAGAAGGTTCTAGTGTTTTAATTTTATTGTTATTAATTAATATAGTAACTTTGACCCTCCAATCCGTTCATATAGGTGTGTTAAAACTGCGATATCTCCTAAGATATTAATTTAATTCGAGTGATGTAAGAGCGTCGGTGGCTCAGTGGTGTGGACTGTCGCCTTCCTACCGGGAGGGCTGAGGTTCAAATCCCGACACGTACCAATGTATTTTCGAATTTTCGAAAAATATATGTACGTTATCCGACGCTCTTACGGTGAGGGAAAACATCGTGAGGAAACCTTCATGCACGCCTGCGAAGAGATTCGAAGGTTGTGTGTGAAGTCGTCCAATCCGCACTGGGCCCGCGTGGACGACTAAGGCCTAAGCACCCTATAAGGGTAGGCTCGTGCCCCTCGGTGGGGTGATGATGATGATGTAAAAAGTATTTTGGTTTTCCATGAAATACTTGTAATGAATATCGTATTTATTTGGATAAAAATTAATATGATGTTTATGAAAACACCTTCGCAAACAATGCATTATTTTAGAACAAATTTGGTTAGCAATTTAAAGTTATAGTTGGCTTTCTTTGAAAGATAGACACATGCTGGCGGGAACTTTTTTTTAGAACTTTTAAAGTGGAACAATACTGTCATACATGACTTTTGCGATACTTTAACTGTTTACGCAGCGCACGCAGCCGAAGCTCTTAGTAAGAAAAGAAACCCCCGGTTTTATAAAACATTTATCCTTATTGCTCTTATTACACTCAGTGTAATTATATATAGCCTATAGCCATTACCCTCTTTACTATAAGGGTACACGCGGCCTATATAAGTTACTAAGAATAAGTTTACTAGGTGGTAGACTCGATACTGAGTCGTTTAGTTACGTACTGCCGCAGTGCCAGATATCGTCCCGTGAAACAGAAGCAATACGCACTTTTGAGTTTCGGGATGAGGGCACTGTAGCTAGTAAAATTACCGGGTTTAAGAGACCTAAAATCGTTTGTCTCTCTGGTGTCAGGCGCATTGCAACAGTGACGGAGAATAATAACTATTTATCAGTTGTTGGTTCCTTAAATGCCGCTCTGCCATGGTCAAGCGTCTCACTAACCATCAGGAGAGCGTCTGGAACGTTTTAAAAATATATGAATAATTGTTTCGGAGTGCCTAATAGCATGAGGGTTTTACGATGTTTTGATAAGCGAACTTCTTTGTGCTCATCTGTTTCTGAAGCACGAGCAGCACGCTGACGACAGTTTCGTTCTCCCTTGCGCGACTATTCCTTAATGCACCCTTCATTTTTGACCTAGCTCCGTAGGCAAACCAAATAGTAACTAATATGTCAAAGCCATGATTGCAAAACTTATCGAACGAAAAATAAATTTACCGGGCAACAAAGATCATGCCTAAAAACTATCACTAATTATAAAGTGTATAAACTAAGGTAACGAAATCATAAATAAAAGTTAATTACAAACCTATCACTAAAAAGCATGAAATAAAATAAAATAAACTAAAAGCGTCGGTGGCTCAATGGTGTGGACTGTGGCCTTCCTACCGAGAGGGCTGAGGTTCAAATCCCGACACGTACCATGTATTTTCGAATTTTCGAAAATATATGTACGTTATCCGACGCTCTTACGGTGAAGGAAAACATCGTGAGGAAACCTTCATGCACACCTGCGAAGAGATTCGAAGCTTGTGTGCGAAGTCGTCCAATCCGCACTTGGCCCGCGTGGACGACTGTGGCCTAATCACCCTATACGGGTAGGCTCGTGCCCCTCGGTGGGGACGTTTAATGAGCTGATGATGATGAAACAAAAAATTAAAACAAAAATTATTATTCCAAAACAAATAAAAGCTATATTATTATTTTTTTATTAAAAAGGAACCGCCTTCAAAAAATTATCTGAAAAGAATAAAATAATTTATATTATATAAATCACCTCTATTTTAATTTTGAATAAGAAAAATCATGTATTAACGGTAGTGATATACAATAATCATTTACTTGTTAATATGAACGTAATACTTATACTATTTGAAGTCGGTGCCTAACCAACAAAACCAAAATGAAGTTCATTTTTTGGAGGCGGTTCCTTTTTAATCACAAAATAATAATATAGCTTTTATTTGTTTTGGAATAATAATTTTTGTTTAAATTTTATGGTTATTTGTTTCTTTCTATTGGGTTTCATGTAAAACCTTTTTTATTACACCTATTTCAGGCATGGATATGGTTTTGCTTTGACGGAGGGCACAAATTTTATAAAATACTAGCTTTTGCCCGCGGCTTCGCTCGCATTAAATTCGGGATAACACGGTACTTGTATTTATCACTATACATACGATTTCCCCTCCCTCCAACTTTGAAGGTTTCGGGGTCAATTTCAGATTTTTTTTTAGCAAAAAATTTGTTATAGTGAGCTATCCTACGCAGCGCATACGCAGCGGAAGCTCCAAGTATGAAAAAATATCCCCGATTTTGAAACATTCTTCATTGCTGCTCCGCTTCTATTACTCATAGCGCGATGATATATAGCCTACAACCTTCCTCGATAAATAAGCTATCTAACACTGAAAGAATTTTTCAAATCGAACCAGTAGTTCCTGAGATTAGCGCGTTCAAACAAACAAACAAACTCTTCAGCTTTATATATTAGTATAGATTTTAAAATCTAACGAGTTTATTCTCAAAAGAAGACTACAGATCGAACTAGTGATGGCTTCGTTTGTAATCTATAAGTGTCCTTTGAGGACCTAGATCCGGAGATTTTGGTTTGATTTGATCAATTTTAAATTATAAGTGATCTGGGGGCACGGTAGTGCCCCAAGTCGAGCGCGAAGCAAACACTGCCGTACCATCCTTTACAGGATCCATTTTGCCGCATTTTCAGACCCCAATTGAGAACCTTTGTATAATACTAGAACGCTGAAATTTTCGTCATCTAGTAAGATATATTAACACACTTTAAATCCAAAATTCCAAGTCTGTAGGTCATTTAGTTCCGACGTTAAGTGAAAGCAAAGTTTCGCATTTTCGACAGATATGCGAAACTTTGCTTTCACTTAACGTCTGATACTTTTTATAGATAATTGAGCAGCTCCATCGAGACTTAGCTAGATTTTTTACAGAATATTTTGGTGGGATATAACATAACTGTTCAGTTGTTTCTTTCAAAGTTACTGACATCGAGGAATATTTTTTTATAATGGTACGGTGTGATGTCAAAAGTCACCCAACAATACATTGTATTGCATTCACAAATAAGAAAAATTGGCCAAGCGCGAGTCGGACTCGCCCGTGGAGGGTTCCGCAGCAGCAAGTAACAAAAAATAAATCATCAATCATCATCATCATTTTCAAGACTTACACATTGAAACCTCACACGTGTGAGTACGATGCATAAAAAATTTCGATGTTCAGTTCAATGTTTGGAGAAAAAATCCTAAAATATATTAATTGTTCTTCAAGTTTCATGTAGAAATCTTATAGCGGTTTACAGAACACATACTTACAAAATTAGAATAGTGTAGTATTAATAATTTCGGAGAAAAAAGGGTGCCATACGGACGGACACGTAGACATGACAAATCTACAATGGTCGTGTTCTTTGCCATTTGGCACCGGAGCCCTAAAATGAATTTGGAAAAAGAATAGCTACTTTTATACGTGCAGTGCGACAATCTAAATATGTACGAATTATTGATATAGGCGTTTCAATTCATTGTCATTAATATAGAATCAATGACAATGAGTTGAAACGTAAGGATTTAACAATAAAATGCACTTCAATACAGAGTTATAAATAATGCAAATTATAGTAGGAGAATGTATGAATTCGAAATGGATTACATTTGACCATATGAATTCTGGAAACTCATTGCATGCGCGATGTAAACTACTGGCAACGCCATCTATTGACACACTTTGGTGAGAAGTTTACATTACAACTTATTTTATTTTTATGGCAGATATTAATAGATATTCTATATAATTTACATTTTTAGAATTTGTAAGCATAAAATAAGCAACAAGCAACGTTAATAAAATATTTTTTATTTACTTAGGTACCTACTACAGCTTTAATATGAGAAAATAGTGGTTATGACGTATAAAAAAAACTACACACCATAAATCGTTCAAACTAAACTTCCTTGTTAGATTTTATGGTAATGTACATCATATATTTTTTTAGATTTTATCAACCCCATAGTTTATAACACATATCATAAATAACATTGGAAGTGTCTCTCGCGCAAATTATTGCATTCATAAAAAAATATATTAGATACCTCGATATTATTTTTCAAGCTCTATTTATTGATACCCGACACGTGGGGGTACAATGAAAAAATATTTTTGAGTTTCAGTTCAATGTATGGGGAGCCCCAAAATTTATATATACCTATATTTCTCAGTTTCTTATCAAAACCTTATAGCGGTTCACAGGATACATACTTACAAAGTTTGAATAGTATGGTGCTCATAGTTTCGGAGAAAAAGGGGTGTGACATACGGACGGACAGACAGACAGACTTGACGAATTTATAAGGGTTCCGTTTTTTGCCATTTTGCTACGGAACTCTAAAAACGACATTGTACAATAAAAGCAGCCCTTAAGCCATCAAGGGAAGTTTTCGCGTTAACTTTTTTATATAAGGAGAGGAAAAGTTGCAGAGGCATTTTCCAATCTCGAAGCGAAGTCCTTGTCATTACGGTGGGACGCGCTGAGCTGGCCCGGAAACAATCTTAGCGCCCAGCCGCGCGTTGGTTACACACTCGCGCTTAGCCATACTAATACTGATTTTCTTGTGTTATTATTTGACTATGAGTATATTTATTGGAATAAGGATTTCACTTTTTTATAAGCGATTAAATAGGTCCAAACTCTGTTATCACAGCTGTCTTTACAGGAAAGATATAATGGTGGATTGTTTTTCAATTTTAGTCAAATTAGTTGCAATGGGTTTCAGAATAAGTATCAGAGTATAGTCTAGTATTTTTTGGTCAATTTGTGAATTTTGAAGTTATTTATTTATTAAATGCAAAACTGAAAAAAAATAACGCTTTCAATTGTGAATACGATGAGGTTCAAGAAGCGGACCTATAGGTATTTGCTTTTTTGACTTCTCGAAGGCGTTTGATTCAGTAAGATGGCTAGTGCTTAGGGCAGGTCACCTGGCTACGGGAACACCAAAATATCTTCTTTAACGTGCTTAGAACACTGTATGAGTAAGGATACTGTACTGTTATTCTGAATCTATACAGAATTTATTATGTGAATAGAACTCAATAATCGGCAGACTCAATCATAATTGGAGGCTATCAAATTTCAAACGTGCGCTACGCAGATTACACACTATTTGTGACAAGCATCTCAATATTTCATCTCTGCTCACAAAGATGGAATAAGTTAGCCTTAATTCCGTCGAGTAGATAAATCGCAGCAAGACGAAGATAATGACTGTGGATTGGCCTGACAACAATTCGACTGAAGTAACAAGAATTACAAAATGTGAAGTCGTTCAATCCTATGTCTCGGAACACTGATTTCGAATTAGAACGCATGGCCATCAACATGTCCGCAATGGATCAGCTCCAGAAAATTTGAGGTAATCGAAACAGAAAGCCAGACGAGAGAGATAGCTCGACTTGTCAGGGCGCTGTTCACCATATTTTTTAATGTGCCGATACGTGGACTTTTAGAGAAAGTGATAAAAAGAAAACAAATGCTTAAGAAATGTGGTGTTGGAGAAGAATGTTCTGTGTATGCTGGCACATTTCCGAAACAACGTCTCAATTCTCCAAGATCTGGACATCAAACAGCGTCTATATTCCACTCTTTTTTTCTTACTTTCTTTGGCCATTTCACACGAAGAGAGGACACATCTGTGGAATGACTTGATGTAGTCCGGTTTAACAATTAGTTTCGAGACATCATTACAAGCCTATAAGTCCCACTGTAGCGTAGCTATTGCGTTAACGTTTTTACCGCCAGGACTCCCAGACACAGCAAAACCTATTGTTTTTATTGGATATATCCGTTAGCGGCGATTAAAGGGTTAACGCCATGGCCTTTAATAAGTTATTTGTATAGGTACGCTTGACGTCAAACGGTTCAAAGTGACGTTCACAGACTTATATATCACGTGCATACATTTATTACCAATAGTGTATAAATTCATTTTTAAACGATTAACACTCAAATCTTAGGACCTAGAGCCACGTTCGTTATTTGAAAGGGTGGCCCACGAGTAGGAGAGGTTAGCAATAGTCCCCAAAAGTAAAATGCTTGGACTCCTGACATAAATAAAAGGTTTTTTTTAAAAAATACGTATCTTGGAGTTGCTTTATACGATATCGTTTGAAAATGAAACAATGTAGTGTTTAATTCACAATTACTTTTTTAATTGGGGTTTGTTCGATAAAAGGTACGAATTCACACGAAATTTGTATAATTAAACACAGTTAACAAAGTTATCTGATTAGTGAGCCTATTTTAAGTCACAATAAATTAGCCAAGCGTAAAGGATGCGCTGGAAGCCAATTCAAGGGTTTTCCCAATAAATTTACATCGGAATGAAGTTTAAGGCAATAAATTTAACTGAAAACCGTTAAGGTAATGAAAAAAGGACGGAATATTTTGATACCTTGTCGTTATTTATCAGAAATAAAATTATCTTATGAAACATATTTCAATACAGATTACAGAAATGTATTGTATTATCTACAATATAAATTGGCATCACGGGTGAAGATGAAGATCTGAATCTTTTTCTTTTTGGGTTCTAAGTTAGACTGGTGTAAATAAAGTAATTAAGTGATTGTGCCTTGTAAAGGGAAGCAGAAAGTATACTAATCCTTTTATCTAAGCGCAGCAGCGTACAAACGTGGGGTGAGGCGGGGCAGGTGCCGGCGGAGGCTGTACAGCGGTTCACACCTGCCCAGCCACACTCAGCAGAGTCGAGCTTAATCTACGCTATTTTTATCATAGCCACGTCTCAGTCGCTTAATTAACAAACGACTCGCATCACCGACTTTTAATGCAATGCATATCTTTTTTAACTGACTGGCGCGAAAATGAAAGGTCTGTGCAAAGTCACGTTTACGTAGCACGTCGGATACGGTATTTAACAACCCTTTGTTTTTAAAGTGGTTTTAAATACGCCAAAGTAATTTTGCTTTGAAAGCATCGCAAAAGTAATGAAACGTACAAACCATTTACCTGATGGTAAAACATCGCCACCCATGGCCACTCGTAACTCCGAATGACTACTTCAAGTGTGTTGCCGACCTTTTAAAAGGTTGAATACTTTTTCTTTCAACCAATTTCGTTAGAACAATATTTTGATTCAGTCAAACAAAATTAAAATATTGTCTGAATAGATAAATGTCATCTTAGTACCCATTATCTTCATAATTGTGAGGAAAGATCTTTAGAAAAAGTCATAGTATATTGCAGAGAGATTAACATTAGACACAATAGTATATTGCGTATATTGACGGTATCCGTAATTAAAGCGTAGATACAAAAGTTAAAAACTTAAAACAAGTCCATTGTTAATCACGCCACGATAAGAAAGGTACATTAAAAAGGTCTGGCGTGACAACAAATCTAAAGGAAAAATCTCCGCCTCGGAGAGCCCAACGGTGATAAACGAGAAAAACTTTGGAACTAAATGGAGCATTCGAGACGGCGGAGCTGCGCTGCTCTCGCAGAATAATACTTCTCCTGGAGAAATAACACTTATAGTCCGCGAGGCTTAAAATCAAATGTCTCCGTTCCCTTCGAGTTTCCCCCGAGCACGCCGTATCTTGAGATACTGCGACATAAAGAAATGCCGATTTTTATGAGCAACTTTTGAATTTGGTAGGTACGTCGATTTTTACGTCGATTTAAAAAGTATATATTTTAATAAATATAGTTTCCTTAAGTATACTTACTATGACGTTGCGCCTTACCTAAAACAATTAAATATTTAATTAATATTATCATTTAACAAAACTTAGTAAACCCTATATCATGGGAGATACAATTACATATTTGACAAGGTTTATTACTGAGTACACACCTGGCTTACAGGGAAACTTGAAATATTTATGAAGTATTCTAAAAATAACCCAGCGCCTCGTTAAGAAGCTGGTTATAAGGAATTAACTTCCCTAAAGGACAAAAAACTTGTGAAGTGACTTAAAAACAGTATTTTGAAAAAGAAACTCGGATGAGTAATATTTTACGTTATTTTAACGTTTGACGACCCATCCCGTCTAATGGTCGAGACGTCGGCTACTACACCAAGGGTTTCGGGTTCGATCCCTGGGCAGTACAAACATTTTTGTGCATGAACACGTCTGTTTGTATGGGTCTAGGTGTTTTATATGTATAATATGTATGTATTTACAAAAAAATATTTGTATTTATAAATATCCGTTATTTAGTATCCATATGCTTAGTTTGGGGCTAGATGGCTGTGTGAATGTCAGTGGATATTTATTATTATTAAACTACAACTCAATAAAATATCATTTTGACGTCACTTAAGTGGTGTCTTAAAAATGCATTTGTTTCATATTATTCTTATAAAGATTTTATTATGTACCGCTGTATGTATTCAATATTATCTACTGTGTTAGTAATTAATTCCAAAAACACCATGGCAATGGTAATTCATACAACGGAATAGAAAACTTTTTGCAGTACCGCTAAAATACAGGGCCACGTTAGGGGGCGCTTTGCGCCAACGGGGAGAGCAAGGGCAGATTACTCCAATTTACATTAATACGAGTTTTCCGGGTCCGAGACGAGTGCGACGAAGCGACGCGACGTTCCGCTGTACAACGAACGAGTAAAAATGTCGAGCTCCGTGCCGGCAGCCGGCAAGCCTGACGTCGGCGGCCGGGCCAAATCATGCCTCTCACGGGTACCGCACATAGGCCAATACCCCTGGATTATGTTATATGATAATAATTTTCGCACCGAGTCAGTTTACAGACTACCATTGAAATTACCTACTAAATAAGGGTCGGCCTTGTCTCCCTATCAGAAACTTGTATAATTTGATCAATTTTCGAAACGGGACTTAAAAAATGGGTGCTTGAACGTGTAAAGAAATTTACTGCTTCTACGAATATAATGAGACAATCGTCTAATGTCCAATTTCAATTAATAGATTAATCACATTTCACAAATATCAGCATTAGATTATAAATACACTTTTTTCTTCATGAGTCCGTTGACGTACTCGTATTAAAGATAATATCACAATAATTTTTTTTTGAGTTGTAGGTCAATGTATGGGGAACTCCAATATGTAGGTTTTATTTTTTTATTCTCAAGTTACTTGTAAAAACGTATAGCGGTTCACAGAATACATATTATACTCACAAATTTTCAACAGCTCTTATAGTTTCGGAAAAAAGAGGATGTGACATACGCATAGACAGAGATACTTGACGAATCTATAAGAGTTCCATTTTTGCCTTTTGGCTATAGAACCCTAAAAATTGGTAATTTCATCCAGTCACCAGTGGTCACAATAGCGGTAACATGAGTAAAAAAGGGAATAATAATTATAAGTTATTTATATATAAATACCGGAGGCTCTGATAGGATAGGACAAAAGGTAATATTGGGAGGGGCTTCCCAATATTACCTTTCTCTTATCCCATTGTATAAAGGTTGGCAATGCACAAAAATTATATTAGAGATATTTACACAACGAGTAACGAATCGGGCTGTCGCAGCGAATTATGTGGCTTCGCAATAAGCAATGTAGACACCTAGACATTACGAAATAATGTGAATACTGTTTTATTATCCTAAATATATGAATAAACCGCACAAGGTAGACAAGTTGATCGGTGTGATGCAGGCGATATTATCAAGAGTGGCGGTGATCGCGCGTCGGGCACGTGCGCCGCATGGAGTGCATTGGCTGCGTCAGCGCCCGGCTCAATGGGCGCGCCTCTTCACCACCTCACTGACAACTTAACCCGTCAACACTCCTTCGAGAATCACAAAGCAACGCCAGTTACTTTGAGATTTTAAGCTGCCGTTTATCAAATTAATAATAACGCCACTGATCTGTTGATTTAAATGTGGTCAGTTTGTTTTCTTTATTAAATTTCCGTTTTATATTACAAGCAGAAAATCCTTTAGTAGTCAATTCAATATATAACACATCACACTACATCAGGGCAAATTATTATTATTGGAATAGGGTGCATTAGTATTCTAGTGACATAACTCGTGACCAGATGTATTGTTCATCATTTCGACACAGACGTAATTGACCGAAACTTTAGGGTTGAAACATGGGATCAGAACATATTACCAGACTTTCAACAAGATAAAAAGTACCTGAGAAAACAAATTTCCTTCATTTATTAACTACTAGCTGTTGCGCGCGACTTCGTCCGCGTGGAATAGTTACTTTGGCCTAACGCTCACTTTAACCCGCTACTTCGTTTATATAGGTGAGTTAAAACTGTGATATCTCATAAGATATTCATTTAAGTTGAATGATGTAAAGGACAATTTTGTTGAAATTGAAATACTTGTGATAAAATGGTATATATTTTGGATAAATATTATTTGGATTAATATTGTAATTATAAAACACCTTAGCAAAAAATGCATTATTAAAAAAAACCTTTAAGCAAAAAATAGGTTATAGGAACCTAACCTTAAAAGCTAGACATATGCTGTCGCGGACTTTTCTGTAGATCTTTAAAAGGGGAATAATACTTTCATACATGAACGCGGCGGAAGCTGCAAGTATGAAAAAAATCCCCCCGATTTTGAAATATTCTTCATTGCTGCTCCGCTTCTATTACTTGTAATAGAATAGATAGATAAGTAATAGAAGCGGATATTATTCGACTAAATATAAAGTTACGCTACAAGTAGCGTGATGATATATAGCTTATAGCCTTCCTCGATAAATAAGCTATCTAACACTGAAATCGGATCAGTAGTTTCTGAGATTAGCGCGTTCAAACAATCAAACAATCACACAACCTCTTCAACTTTATAATATTAGTATAGATTAAAAATTGGCCAAGTGCGAGTCGGACTCGCCCGTAGAGTGCTGCAGCAGCAAGTTACATAAAATAATATAATTTTTATTTACCTAAGCACCTTTATTATGAGAAAATAGTGGTTCACCATTTATGACGTATACAAAAATAACTACTTTTTAGATATCATCCACACCAAATTTCGTTGTTAGATTTTTTAGTAATGTTCGTCATATTTTTTTTATTTCACCAATCTCATATTTAAGATGTTAGAGGGGGGGAAGGAGCAGACTTTTTCCACTTTGAAAGTGTCTTTCGCGTAAACTATTAAATTTATAAAAATATATATATTATAAACCTCATTTTCAAATTTTCTAGATATACACATTGGTACCCTACACGTGTGGTTTCGATGAAAATAAACTTTATCTTCAGTTTAATGTATAAGGGAACCCCAAAATATATAAACATATATTTTCAATAAAAATCTTAGAGTGGTTCACAGAATACATATACACACAAAGTGATGCAATGTTCTTAAGGTGCATGGCGTTCTGAAAACAATTTTTCGCATACCTTTCGTTATAAAATACTCATTTTAGTACTGAGTACAAATCTTAATTCCGACAAACTTTTATTCGACTAAATATAACTCGGACATTGTAAGTAATTTACATTTATTAAAATCATAAACAAATATACCTTTAAGTACTATAATTCACATAATCGTAAGAAAAACATCAAACGTAAGAACTTATATAATAATTATGCATCTGGTTTTCTAATGAAAACGTTAATCTGTGTCGATATTTATTAATGTTTTCCTTTCAAAGCGTAAACGGTGGTTCTAGAGAAAATATACATGCTTTTATGAAATATACATACGTACTCGCTCGTATATGAAAATAAATTTTACTCAGAGGGCAATATCATAATGGAGTGGCCTGGCTTCGAATATGAGTAGCAGCAATGCATTCACGTAGCGCGCTGCGCTAACCGCCACTGGATAGCTTTCTATTACGCTATATGAGTGGTAAAAGCAGGCAATGCTCTAATTCATTTTACGTAACGATACAGTTGGAAACTCTTACCCATTTGAAAACAATATTTTTCTTTATTAACGAACGTGTGTTTTGAACCAAATCCGTAGGTATTATAAAAGTCTCTTAGGAGAAGTCGGACCCCAAAGGATACGAATCACTAAAAAGCCCCCGCTACGGTGACTAAGCAGGAAGCGGAATAGGCAAATACGTAGAGACCGTTGAAGTGATTTCATTTGAACAAAGTTTCTCTATCAACGAAATTCAGAGTGTAATTTGCGAGCAAGGGAAAGTTTCACCTTATCACAAAATTCCACGTGGAGTGTTTTGTTGGAATTCGTAATTTTATTCACAGAATAAGAAAGTTTTTGACATTATTACATATTATGTGCTCAACGTGAAATTGTAGTTAACTCTTTAACAAATATCTCCATGAGTTATCACTAACTCAATTAAATCATACTTGATTAAATATACTAATAAAATTATTTCAGAAATCTGATTTTACATAGTTCTGACGAATACTCGCTCACACATAAGTTTTTTCTCGTTTTGATTTGTCAAAAAAAAAATATTTTCATACATGCTTCGTAAATCAATGACATTATTGGTGACGGGGTGTTCTATACTCATTTATAATATTTATGTATCTATGAAACGTTACGTATCTAGCTATGATAACAATAGCAACAAACGAGAATTGTGGCAAATATCAACCAACATGATGCGATTGTATAACTGAAATTATTAATTGATGGGTAGGTAGTCGTATCAATACAGATCAGGTATATTTTTGCTAGCGCGTTTCTCAGTCGCTTTTCTGGAGTCATTTCTAGCGTATAGCTGATAACAATATCGTTATCGGAAAATAATAAGAACCGCTAGTTGATCCATTTTCTAAGAAATTGATAAACTTTCGTAGGATTCCAGTAGTAGGTAAGCAAGGCCTTCGTTGATGATGAAACAATCAGGTGATCAAATTAGCTTTCACGAAACAGTTAAAACGATTAATAAGTTCTGGTACTGACCCTAATATAGTTTGTTTTGCTTTCAAATCACGTCAAATTAGGTTAGGACAAAAAGAAGAAGCAATTTAGTCGGTGGCAACAAGTTATGCCGTGGTCGGTCCAGATGTTGGTGGCACGTCCCGGTAACGAACGGCGCGCAGCGTGACTCCGCGCCGCAGCGCGCGTAATTGGAAAGACGCTACGTAGCGCTACCGCCTCCGAGCGCCCTATCATTAGCGTCACTCACAATTTGCTATCTACCACCTCAATGCTTCGCGCTCATGTAATCATTTTTCGTGTCAATTCCCTTTAACAGATTTTAAATCACTACTATCTTTTGCTGACGTTGGTGTAAAATGATACCGTAATTAAATAACGTTACGAAAACGTAACGTGTTTTTTTTTTCATGTCTCAAACATATGTCATGCATGCTTTTGAAGCAGAATAAATAAAGATCATTGTTAAAAGGATTGCTATAAGGAGCGTCGGTGGCTCAATGGTGTGGACTGTTGCCCTCCTACCGGGAGGGCTGAGGTTCAAATCCTGCCACATACCAATGTGTTTTCGAAATTATATGAACGTTATCCGATGCTTTTACGGTGAAGGAAAACATCGTGAGGGAAACAGCGCACGCCGCCGAAGAAATTAAAATTTATGCATGAAGTTAGCCAATCCGCACTGGGCCTGCTTGGACGACTAAGGCATATACACTAGGGTTGCGAACATTCGCATCCGCATCCGCAAATGTGGAACTACTGCATAGATTTGGACATCTGCATCTGCATCCGCATCCGCGTTAATCAGTGCGCATGTTCTTTCGGATGTGAATATCATGCAAGTAGCGACAAGAAAGAAATTAGGCGAGTTCGGCGATTGGCGGGAGCCGGTCGCATGTGGCAATGACCAATGGGAGCGAAGAAATTACTGACAAAACTTTTGTTGGCAATATTAATAAAGGCAATGTAATTTTAACAAGTAGCAACATTTTGTTAAGATGGCTGTCTCATTTATTCTGTCTGTAACAATCATAGAACAATTGTAACAACGTTAATTATACCTATAATAAAAGTGTCCAGAAATATTACTTTTTATTTTCAACAAATAACAACAACTTTCTTGTGTATAAAGTAGGTATAACGTGTTTGTTTGCGGTGTGGACTACTTATCGTATAAATATATATTATAAATGATGTTGTGATATAGTGATCATCGTGTGTACCTACATAAAGAATTTACAAATTGAGTGTTTATGGATCGACTTATAGAAGATTGCAAGATAATTAGCAGATTATTTAGCAGCGCAGAACCTCTTCGTAATCGCCTTGAATCAGAGAAGGCGGCGTTACTACTGTTTATTAAGTACAAGCTCCTATTTTTAATTTCACTTACTAATATTAGAACCAGTAGGTGTTTAATATAAAAATAAGTACTTATGTTGATTTTAGAACCAGTAGGTGTTTAATAGAAAAATAAGTAGTTATGTTGATTTGATAACTTAATTATTTATAGTAAAAATGTCAATAATTAAGTTATCATTGTTTTATTTCTTTATTAATAGACTTTATTTAAATAATGTCATAAAACTCCGCATCCGCATTCGCATCAGCAGATGTCAACCTTCAAAACTCCGCATCCGCATTCGCATCCGCGGATGAGAAAAGTCAGCATACGCAACATCCACCTTTAACGGGTAGCTCGTGTCTCTCAGTTTTGTTTTGACACTAAAAATGATCTGAGTATGATGAAGCTATAGTATAATAGCTATACTCAAAATTCATGATTAAAAGTCTTCAGGTAATTTATTATTATCTAATCAAAACATCACAATATTCCATTCCCAGTTAAAATTTAAACCAAATGCGGAGAGCAATCGAATGAATAAATTACAAAATTTAATAGACAATTTGAGACATCGGCAGTATACTTTCAATGTTTCGATAAATTAACTAAGTCAATATGACTTTTTTATGTTTATCAGCTATTGGTTTCAATTTAAAAAAAATATTACGAAAAATCGTTGAAAATCATCGGCAAATCGTGTGCGCAGCAATAGAGCAGTTCAAACAAATCTTCCAACGTTTCCCTGGCTCACTTCTCGATGCATTTGGATACGTCGTGTAAGCTCTTCATGTACTCGGCATGCAATAGCAGGGCTCTCGAACAAACATATTAATACTTCAATATAGAGTTAATGTTTATGGCACAGTTGGAGGGCACAAAACAAAGCCTAAGTCTCGATCGAATCGAAGGCTATCTCATAGTCCACAAAAGCCAAGTACCCATAATGGCTGGTTGTACTCTACGGCTTTTTGTATTACCTGCCGCAGTGGTTTCTTGTATATGGTCTATGGTGCTAAAGCCTTTGTGGAACCCGGCTTGTTCGGATGGCTGAAAATCATCAAAGCTACGAGCGAGGCGGTTTGTCATGACTCTAAAAACAACTTCTTGTAAACATAGCTCAATAGCATGATGGGCCTACGATTCTTCAAGAAGATTTTATTACTAACAATACACCGCCATGCTTGTGTGATGGCCGCCTTTTTTGATGTAGACGTGCAGGAACTATCTACAGCACCACGAGGCGATCGATCGACTCATCGCCACGCCGGAATACGTGTCCAAAGAAGACCAGAGTTCGAGTTTGCACAAGGGAAGACAGACGCTGCCTAATGCCTAGTTCCTGCCATATGGAGACGTTACGGAATTCATTCCACGATACCCCAAGCATTTTCCTCCATCACCACATTTTGAAAGCGTCTATCTTCATCCGCTCGAATTCACGCAGGGTCCACGCCCCAGCAGCGTAGAAGAATATGAAGAATATAAGTGCTCTGACAAGGCGGATTTTTGTGGCTTTTGTTACATTTCAGTTCCTCCATATTTTGTTAAGGTTGTCCATGGCAGACCTAGTAATCGCCATACGCCGGTGTCTTTTGGAGAGTTATTGTCGTCACGGTCGACAGTCCTTGTCTTGATGCGGTTGATTTTATATAGATTAATATTTAGAAGTCATGTTTTTTTTATATTATCAAATGTCATCAATAGCATTTCAACTTAATAAAGTCGACAAAGCATTAACAAACTGAAATAAAAAAATAATTAATAAATGTTTGTATAGTATTATTGTAATGACTTTAAGGAAAGAGTGTTGTGATAGTATCTACTGGCTAAGTACTAACCAAAGAATGGTTTAACGTAATTAAGAGTTCGGGCGGCGGCAGTTTATGTGACGATTAGTGAGCAGAGCGCGCAGAAGGCTCGGCCGTTCAATTTGCCGCTTCACTTGACACAATTCGACGCCTGACTCGGGGACAATCGCACTCGAAGCCCCGTCGACCTCCTTATCTCCCGCCGAGGTAATCTTTCCTTCCCTCGGCCGGCAATAACTCCAAGTGGGCAGGATTACCTGCAAAGGGGCTTCGTGAGCCAACCACCTCGACAAAGGTTATCGATTTAAACAATGTGTGTACGCCGCACATACAACTTTCGTTTATAATTTTTATCAATATTTACTTTTTCTTGCGGACTACGCCAAAGTTTAACTATAACAAATACACTGCTTATAGAAATACTTTTTATAGCTATTTGTGGGAAAATACAATCCTATTATGATTTCAATATACCAACAAGTAAGCGTCAGACTGGTACTTAAAACTTTTTACTGACATCAAAGCCGTTTTATAATAATTTTCTCGATGAATATTTCCATATTTTAGATGCAAAAGCCCTTTTCTCATTGAAATATAGAGTGATAATTTCATTCGGTCGGAAATCCTTAAAGTATGTTCGGTTCGAATCATAAAATATAGATGAATCGCTGGAGGTACCATTTGCAAATAATTTCGTTGGCATGTAAATCTGCGCACGTAAATTCAGCTACTGTCTGCGCAAGGAAATTGAATCGTTCCAGAAACATGCCGATACATAATTTTCCAAAAAATATGATCATAGACACTTACTGCTAGCATTATATTGTAAAACTCGTGCAATGACCCGAAACTAACATATATTTCATGTCACTTTTCTCATAATATATAGTGTTATCGTTAATAAATTGATAGCGATTTTCTTACGACAATGCCATAATTGATAAAAGCTAGAATAATAATTGTGAACAAATCAATAGTAAATACCTACCAAATCTTTATAGAGACGAAGTAGGTTTGTTAAATAACGTCGTATAGCACGATGAGTGGAGGCGGGCGACACTATGCCCACTACAAGGATCCAAATGCGCGAGTGGTAGAAGCCACAGCAGCGGGATATTTCAATTTGGCCGGAGACGCGACCCGAGAGGCCGCGCGGCCGATGCACGGCTCGCTGAACCGAAAGCCCGTTGCGGGCTCCGCCAAAGAGCAAACACCGGCTCCGCAATCTTGTGCCACGTGGACCATGCCGAACACTCGACCACGACAATCTACTAGTACAATTACCTACACTCCACTACAAACATATGTGTATATAGAGAGATATAGCTTCGGATGACCGCGCCTGAATCGATAGCCTGCCTGAAATCGGATACTCTCGATGTTTGCTCTGCAGTACTTGACATGATGATAACCAAACACGGTGCATCAAATCAGTCAGTTGCAGATACGTTTTGTTGGTGGGTAAAATTGAAACGATGATAGGCGTGTCAATAGAATAAATATTGTTACAATATTTATTCTATTGTTCTCATGTTACGGAAAAATGGTTGGTTAAATTAAATAACTTTGTATATATATCTTTAAGATACCAATCTTGTTTCACTATTATAAGGGTTGGTAATTCATTATTTTCGGTTCCATATAAGTATATTAAAAATTTATTCGAAATAACTTACAAATTGTAAAGGGTTAGAACCTTATCCTATACACAAAACTCATATTCTAACTTCAAACAAAATATTATACTAAACAAAATATAAATATAGTAAAATTACAAGGTCACTAGTGATAGGTAAAAGGAAACCATCAACCGGCGCCACCTTAAATTCGTTCCCGTGACTTGTGTAATGGGCAGTGAGCAAAAGAGGTAAAGTAGGGAGCCGGTAATCGTAAACCTCACATCAAAACCGAAAGCAATTTCTTAGAAATAGCTCTTAAAACGAGCCCAACCAATATATCTTGAGAACGATGATGAGAACTATTATTTCTGCGCGAGTATCGGGGAGCGTCATGCTCATTGGCTGTGAATAACAATGAATTTGCGGAGCTCGTAAATCCAGCAGGTGCGCGCCTGTTATTGAATAGACTATGCCAATGCGAGACTACATTAATCGTAGTACGTAGTCGACTCCTTTATGAATCAATACACATCAGAAGGCGAATATGGATGATATATGTATTAGGATATTGTGTTACATCGGAGCCTATTTATCACAATCCATCAGTTCAATCAATATCAGATGGTATTGCATTTATAATCAAACATAATAAAATATGTATATTTAGCTTTACAGTTTAAATAAATTAATTTAATAATTGTCAATTACCATTAACACAGTCTTAATATTGTTTAGTACTTTAAAACTTTCTATTCCGATAAGTAGTCGATTAAATGAGCAGAATTTACCTTATATAAAACGGTATTTAAAGTACTTATAAACTTTACGCTTCATGTTTGCTAACTTTCTATGCTCATCAGAGGAAAATTATCCGAGTTTGATAGGATTATGTATTGAAACCGATACCAGATTGATTTTATAGTAGATTTAAGTTCTATCTCTCTTCGACCTTTTGCAGTCCACTGCTGGACACAGCTCTCCCCCGTTTTGCGCCCGGGATTTGATGCCCGGTCCTCCACTTGTCTCATACAGCCTTCACCAGCAACGATACCAAGTCGTCGGTCTATCGGGCCGGAGGGCACCCTACGCTACGCTTGCCATTCGCAGGTTACTTAAGATGTTAGTTCTACTTGTATTTAATTTACTTAATCTACAACGAAAAAAAAAATATACAAGTTCACGCACGCACAGTTCGCTTTCCTCACTTTATTCAAACTCACACTATTTCTTAATTAAACTAGGTAAGTCTTTACAAGGTCAATTCAAAAAGAAGTTACAAACTAGAGTGAAACATCCACCGGATAGTTGGTTCTTTTAAGAAGACTCTGGCAAGAAACTTGGATTGGTACAAGGTATTGTACCGCATTTATTTTTTACTCATTTTAACTCGGAATATACTAAGAAATATATGAAATGATGTGATTCTTTGCTTTTTTTACCATCTTTATTACAACATTTCTAAGAGCTGAATAGATTGATATTCTATGTAGAATTTATTCGATGAAGATTTCCCAAGCGATTTGCGTTCAAAATTACTCTCAATAGAGCTTGTGGAATAGAATAGTTCATATTACTGTGGATTATTTCAATTCTCATAATATTATTTCAACACGTATCTAACTTATCATACGTATGTCAAATTTAAATTTATAAACTAGATGAAAATTATACACCATTTGTATATGTGTAAGACTTGTATATACATTATGTGAGGAAAACCGTGTATAAAATCGTCTTGCGTATGTAGCTAATTTTTTAAATTTTCTCCCGTAATAACGATTTGGTATAGGTACACATATACCAATTTTCGATCTGAAGGGTGAGACAGACAGTGAAATTACTCGTACTGGATATTGTTAAATCTCTACGCCTGAAGTTAGCTATCAAAACTATCACTAGTGTTTCACCAATTTCCATAATGTACGATATCTGATATATTGTTCACTTATTTTATAAAAAAATACAACACAGACTAATTGGTATACTTTATATTTCAAACTAGTTACTTCATGAACATAGGTTATTTGTGTGTATATCAGAGCGTTATCTATATTAACGTAAATATGATCATTTCGTAGAAATTTACAATGTTTGTGTTACGCCCTCAGGCCACGCTGGTATTCTCCTCTCATTTTCTTTCTTTTGGCAAGTAACGAACTGTGTAATTGGAAGCGGGGCGGGCCCTGGCGCCTCCACGCATAACGGCACACTCCACTTTCAATTTCTTGATTTCTAATCAGTTAAGTACTATTTAAAAACGCCCCTTTATGAAAAAGAAGTATTAAATGTATACGTACTATGAACTGGAAACATTTTTATAAAAGATAAAGCGTTGACTTTGTTAAAAAAGTATTTATATATTGTCATATGTGCAGTTTAGGCATATATAAATGAGCTAAGAAATATGCTATGTGCCACATTTGTAATTTGATGATTGAACGCATTAATAGGGTTAGGAAATTGTATATAACTGAGAACAATTTTTGTACTTGAAACACAATCAAGATAAGTAATTTATCAAAAGAGTACGCACTTATAGCCTGCCTAATAGAATATTATTGTTCGAATTTCTATTCCATCCGCTGGCGAATTGGTTTTGATGTTCAAACGTAAAATCGTCCATTTCCTTAATCCGATAACAAACAGTGCGAGAATTGCAAATAAATGGATGCTGACTGTAATTGGTTCCTTAATGAATCCGAGCATAATGTTAGAGACAATAGAGAACTCTAGAACGTTTCTACTTGGTAACTATTAGTTCAGGTAGAACCTTAATAGACACACATCAGTGAATGTAATCCCATTTATTGTGCGCAGCGCTATGAAAGCAGTGGCACACTCAAAATTAATAGGAAGGGGGCTAATCCATTGTAAGAAAAAGGATTTATGACAAAACTTAATGTTTACTAGAATGTAACTTGGTCCAAGTTACATTTACGATTCTACAATATTCAAAACACTTCTATGAGTTGAGGTGAGACGGAGGTTATAATACAGCATTTTGATTTCGGTAGTAGTCTAAACGAGATTATAACGGGCTCATGGTGGTTATTAACGACTGTTATCTTTAGATAGTAAAAATTTTATTTAATGAAGGAAAATAATAATTTTCAGCTTACTTGTTTGATTGCTAACCATTGCGATCAATGCTTGACTTGCAGGATCCTAAACCTAGCAACACAGGCAAGCGTGGTTACATTTTGTCTCATATTGGGTTTGTACCAATATGAGACAAAATGAAACCACAATCGCCATTACATAATGCTTATATCGTACATAGCATTATCCTATAGATACAGATAAATGTGCGTTCGTAAAACTACAATAAATCCCAAAGTAATATAAACGCGCTGTCGACTGCGAGCGAGGCGTGCGGGACGCGGGCTTGCGGGGTGAAGCGAGTGCGGCAATTTTTCTCTCCGCTGACAACATGATGTAACGCCAATATCGCACGCTGAGCGATTAAGCCGCGTACGCCGATATTTCAGACTTGCCCCTACTAACTGTCAAAGTGTCGGCGAGAACTCTGTGTGCGAGCTCCGCACAAACCCGTGCTTGCACAAAGAAAAAACATTTATTAATGTTTTGTATCCTGAAATTAATGTATACCATTATTATTTATAATAATGGTATACCAACCAACCAACCCATTCCTTTGCTGAATATTTGTATGATAAAGTAATTACGCATCGCTTTAAGTGCGATTCATGTACCTATTTTCGATGGTAATCGAAAATCATGCGACCGGATATAAAACTGAAGTAAAATTGGCTCATCCGAAAAGAAGAACGTCCGTATCGTTTGAAAAGGGCCGGTTGGCGAGTCGGGTCACGCAGAGAGGCAATCACTCGATAATAAACGTGTGCGCGAGTCGAGTGCGGTGCGGCGCAGTGAGGTCTCACGTACTGCTGACGCCGCCTTCCGGCTGCATCGACAGCGTTGCCAATGTCCCAAAATGTACTACGACATACAACAATCTGCCAAATCTCATCTGCAAACAGTCCGCACTTTTTGCGGAAAGAAAGTGTAAATAATACATAAAATTGTTTGGCAAATATAAGACAGGAAGGACTACTGAGCTGGAGATACTCGTATAAAGTATACGTTACTTTTACTGAAATATATTTTGCTTATATTACGATTTGATTGTAGTTGCGACTCAGTCAATCATTAAATCACTTAACTTTCACATGTTACGGTTAGAATAATAAAATTATTTACTTACTGACTAACTGCGGTGTGCAACAGGATAATATCCCTAATTGTACTAAAATCTAAACTACCTTTATTATAAACAACTGCATCAAGCTTCCGTCTAATATATACAAAAAAGTTTCACTATTTTTACTCTGATATTCATAAATGACGGCTCAGCCTTAGAGTTGATGATAAACGACGCTAAGACGGCGCCTGAGCGTCGGCCGTTGGTCGCGAAAAATACAACTGTCATCTTGAATGATGGTAAAATAACACCCGAGTCATGCTCCTTTCTGCATGCCAACAGCTATTGTGGCTCTTTGTAGTCGAGCCCTTATTACATAGATTACATAAAGGCATGTCAACGAAAGCACTGGGGGACGCGAAATCCGAACATCACCCGACGTAATAGTTTCACGCACAAACAAACAGGAAATATGTATTGTAATCAGTTAGACTTTCCTGTAAATATTACTTATAAAATACAAGATTAATATCACAGCACTGTGACCGAATCAATATGGTATTTAGGAAAGTGTAATTGGAGCATTAAAATCTTATAAAAAATCTTAAAATAAAAAAACATAATGTTGACACAATAAATAATTCTAAGTCGGTATTGACCATGTTTTAAAATATAATTATTGTCATAAACGCTAACATAATCGTTTTAATTGTATTTTACTATTTAAGATAGGTTAAGTTTAGTCGTCGGGCCTTATAAATCAGGCTGTAAACCAAATCATTCCCAAAAGTATAATTCATTCAGTAAATTACGGTGCTGTTCATTTGCCTATTTAAAGTAAAGTTTTGGTTTAAATTGGTAACCCAAATGGCATAGAAAATCAACGTTAGGAAATCGTGCTCCGTATAATAAAAAATTGACAAAAATTAGCCACATTTCATTACATTTGCAATTAAAAGAAAAATGAAGCTATTGCAGTAACTTAAACCCACCGAAATGCCTTTAAAAGGTCAAAATAACCTTTGAACGCCTAGGACTAAAGGTGTCAGAAACAATAGATTTTCTATTGTGTCTGGATTCCTGTCGTTCAAAGTGTTAAAACCCCTCCATATAGATTATTTTTTGCTATGGGTACATGTCATGTACATGTAGGTATGTCGATAAGAAAATCTATTTACGAAATATTGATCCAATCTCTGCTCTCTACGAAACACTATCTTATTGCGGGTAATAAAATATAAGTAAATTGATTATTACTATTGCAGTCACGTCGTTCAGTTACTGTTTTCACGTCTGACGTAATAACGTAAGCAACAAAGTTATAGCACATACGTGACCCGTTATTTGGTAGCATTCTTTACTATTACACATCATTTCAATCTTCTTGTGTTAATAGACAAAAAAATATAAAACACAACGCAGGTACATACATACATAATCTAGAATAATCTTAAATTTCTTTTACACAATTTTAATCTCAATTTGAAATCAGGTACTTCCACCACTTAACCAACCGTCAATCACACGTATCGAATCGCCTAGACTCCAAAACTCATCAACTCAAAAAACTTTGGCATGTGTCGTTTCATGTGTCAACTCATTCGTAGTTGACGTAATATGCAATCATGATAAGAAACCAATATTTGTGTTTTAAATGCTACAGTATCGGTTCAACACACCTAAAACTAGAAAAAGAGGCTGAATGAAACGCAACAAATAACGTCAAAGCTACACATACAGCGATAACGTTGTATACCGGGCAAAGGTTTTTTAAAACACGTAAAGCAAACCCAATGGCGAGAGCCACCATGTCAAATGTCACGAGGTGAAAAGCGTATGATCGTGCCGATTGGGTATTCACCTACAAGCGACGCTACCTGAATGTGCAAGTGATGAACACACCAATACTGTAATTACGGGATCTACACCACAACGGTGTACTCATTGCCGTTCGTGTGCTTACCTACACGAATGCATATAGATTTTTATCAAGTGCGAGTATCATAGAATAATCCAATGTACAATAAAGGAATATTATCATTAATCGTTTTGTAATTATAGTTCTACAGAAATACTACATAACGATAGTAGTCGATAATCATTATACACTATATTAATAGTAAAACGATGGCCCATCTGTCATCGTGCCCGGCGTGCCCTTGCCCGGCGTGCATGCGAGAGGATCTAATGATAGCGTCGGATAATGCTGTTACGGATGAGGCTGCTTTCTGGGCCGCTAAAATTTGAATGTGTTTGTGTTTTGACACGCCAAGAAGAAAAAGAAGATTTTAATAGTTATGACAAATAAATTACACACAAAGATATTATAAATATCCGCTACACAACAAGTAATTCAGCAGTCTTTAATTATAATTTGAAATATCTGTAACCACATTTGAATTGCAAATGCATCATCATCAGCCTATAATGGCTTACTGACGACTGTAAGACACAGGCCTACCCGCATAACGTTTTTTTGGGAGTTATTCTGCTCGCGTCCGTAAGGTTTAGCCCTCGATGCCTTACACGTGACTCCTGGGTGGTGCTAAATGAGCAGAATATACAGTGGTAGAGCCTAGCTGCAGGTACTCTTGCAGCTCATAAATTGGACTGGCTCGTCCGGCGTGATACCACTTTTGTACAGTTTCCAGCGTGAAATAGGGACAACCTGTGTTTCGTTTGGTTTGTACAAATTCCGGTAGTCCATTTCCCCCACTTCAGTATGGCAGCGGCTTTAAAATCAATAGTACCCCAGGAGGGTACCTGTTTGAAAGCAGGAGAATCCCTCCCTGAGTCTGACCACTCAGGCTTTTGCCCGTCGTATTCTGGGGTGGGCAAAAAGACGCTCAATACTGCCAGGAGTAAACAAAAAAGGTTCCAAAGGAACCATGCCTTCGCTTGATGTGAACTTTTCGAATATCCGCGGAGTTCATTCAAATCTTGTTGCCGTTCACCACCACCTCGAAACGGTTAAGCCTAGTTTGCTCTTCTTGACGGAAACTCAAATATCTTCTCCCCAAGACATATCATACTTAAACTACCCTGGCTACAGGCTTGAACATAATTTTTTACCCCGTGCTGGTGTATGCGCGTATGTAAGAGAGGATATTTGCTGTCGACGTCTAGGCAGCCTTGAAGTTAGTGACCTGTCTACGCTTTGGCTGCGTCTAGATTGCGATGACCATCCCCGCATTTACGCATGCCTTTACAGGTCCCACAGTGGTAACGTCGAGACGGATAGACTGATGGAGCACATTGAGATGGCCATTGAAAGTGTGCTAGAGCAAACTCCTACTGCCGAAGTTGTTGTGTTGGGTGACTTCAACGCACACCATTCCGAATGGCTTGGGTCACGGACAACCGACCATGCTGGTAGAATTGTTTGCGACTTTGCCCTGGCTTACGGTATGACGCAACTGGTCAATGCGCCTACGCGTATTCCTGATGTCGATGGACATGTGCCTTCGTTGTTGGATCTCTCTTAACACACACCCTGACTCCTACCAAGTAACAGTTAACGCCCATTAGGGTCGTCAGATCACTGCTTAGTTCGGAGTATAGTGCCACTTTCATGTAATAAACGCCGACGATCAGCAGGTGTTCGGCGTGTTTGGCACTATAAGTCAGGTGAATGGGATGAATTGCGTACTTTCTTTGCTTCATACCCATGGAGGCAACTTTGCTTCAATACTACTGACCCTACTGCCTGTGCGAACTCTGTCGCCGATGCTATATTGCAGGGTATGGAATTATTTATTCCAAACTCTTCAGTGCCCATTGGTGGCAGGTCACAACCATGGTTCGACTTGTCCTGTAAATTGGCGCTCAGCGTGAAACAGGACAGTTATCAATCTTGGGCGGAAGCTCAGGCTTTAGGGAGTTCCAGTAGTTTTTTACTTAAAAAGCAGTATAATGTTGCCTCCAGATCCAAAAAGACGATTGCAAAGGCGAAGGCCAAGCACATACGTTGCATTGGAGATAAACTTGCACGTTGCCCTTCCGGCACCCGGACCTTTTGGTCACTCGCTAAAGCTGTGCAGGGCAATTTTTGTCGTCCATCTTTTTCACCGCTTTGTAGGGATGACGGTTCTATTGCCCATACCGCAAAGGAGAAGGCTGACCTACTGGGTTCTCTTTTTGCATCGAACTCAACCCTAGATGACCGAGGAAAGACACCGCCTTCCATACCTAGATGTCGTAGTTCCATGCCTGAAGTTGTATTCCATCAACGGGTAGTTCGTAAAACACTTTTATCTCTGGACGTCCATAAGTCTAGTGGGCCTGACCTTATTCCTGCTCGAGTTTTAAGGATATGTGCTCCGGAGTTAGCTCCTGTCTTGACGCGCTTATTCCGACTGTCATATTATGCTGGTATAGTACCGGATTGTTGGAAGATAGCTTTAGTGCACCCGATCCCAAAAAAAGGTGACCGCTCTGATCCAACTAATTACAGGCCTATTGCAATTACTTCCCTTCTTGCTAAAACAATGGAAAGCATTATCAATTCTCAGTTGTTGCGGTATCTTGAAGATCGCCAGCTGATAAACGATCGACAATATGGTTTTCGCCATGGTCGGTCAGCTGGTGACCTTTTGGTGTATTTAACCCATCGCTGGGCAGTCGCAATTGAGAGCAAGGGTGAGGCTTTAGCGGTCAGTTTAGATATTGCGAAGGCTTTTGATCGGGTCTGGCATAAAGCACTTTTAGCGAAACTTCCTTCATATGGGATTTCGGAGGGACTTTGTAGGTGGATCGCCAGTTTTTTAAGTGAGCGGAGCATCAAAGTCGTTGTCGATGGTTCGTGTTCGGCATTCTTGCCCGTTAATGCTGGTGTTCCACAGGGCTGTGTGCTTTCCCCTACCTTGTTTATCCTGCATATCAATGATATGTTGGATATTAGCAATTATCATTGTTATGCGGATGACAGTACCGGGGACGCACTGTACCTTGGCAGTTCTTGTCCCTCTGGGCAATCAGTGAATGACAGTCGGAAGGAGCTTGTGTCAAGGATAGAGGCATCTTTGGAAGATGTCATGCAATGGGGAACAAACAATATCGTGTCATTTAACCCTACTAAGACACAAGCATGCGCATTTACTGCTAAAAAGGTTCCGTTTGTCATGGGTCCTAAGTTCGGGAGCACTCCCTTGAGTATAAGGCCGAACATTGGTGTCCTTGGCGTTGACATATCCAGTGATGTACAGTTTCGCGGTCATTTGCAGGAAAAAGCCAAATTGGCGTCTAAGAAGCTGGGTGTGCTGCGCAGAGCTAGGCAATACTTTCCGTCCCACCAGCGCCTTCAGCTTTATAAGGCACAGGTGCGCCCACATATGGAATATTGTTCGCATCTTTGGGCTGGAGCGCCAAAATACCTACTTCTTCCTCTTGACAGCGTACAACGTAGAGCCGTGCGGATGGTCAATGATCTGTCAATAACCAATGGTCTGGATTCCTTGGCCTTGCGTAGAGATGTTGCGAGTCTCTGTGTTTTCTATCGCATATACAATGGGGGAGTGTTCCAACGAACTGTTCAATCTGATACCTGCTGCTGAATTTCATCATCGGACTACCCGCCACAAGATGAAATTCCATCCTCATCATCTTGATGGTTGGCGTTCGACTACAGTTCGATTCATGCGTAATTTTCTTCCACGTACTGTACTTATATGGAACGATCTTCCAGCAGCGGTATTTCCTGACAAATATGACATGGCTAATTTTAAGAAAAGAGCATATTCCTATCTAAAAGGCAAGCAACGCACCGGTGGCACTTCTGGTGTCACCGTTGTCCCTGGGCGGAGATGAACACTTTCCATCAGGTGTCTCTCTTGCTCGTTTGCTCCCTATATCATAAAAAAAAAAAAAAATAGCACACTACACATTACACCGTTATCCACCACACGTGGGCCCAATGCGGATTGGTGGTGTAAACGATCAATCATAAGATTGTAGCCGGGACCGACGACTTAATGTCCATTCCAGAGCACGGAATCATCTTTCTTTTTAACCAAACCATACCTGGTAGTGTCATTAAATTTAATTTAAAAAATATATATACTGTTTTGTCGATACAAAAGTATCTGTAAAGATTTATTTGAATAAAGCATTTTTCAATTTCAATTTAAAAAAACTAGGAGAAATTCGAACACAATAATGTTTCTCCGCTGGATTTAATCTCATGACAACCGGTAAACGAACGCTAAACCTCGCACATAATAGATACATAAACGTTTAATGACCTGTTGACGCATTCAATTAATATAAAGTGTACAAATACAGCATGTGTGAACGCTTTTAAGAAGCAGCTGAAAGGATAGACTTTGCATTTGGCTGGTAGCCGAGAGGCGCATTGACAAAAGAATCTAGTGTGAGCATTGACGTAAGCACGGTATCACCTGTGATTGATAGCCGCGTCCGAGTTACGCCGCCTGCGAATATTTCATTAAGCGAGCTTTGCAGAGCCATGCATCATAGGCTATGTTCGGGGCAGCCACGTCAACGCCCTCATCCACTCGGCTTAGTTAATAATTTAATAGGCAAAGTGCCATGACGTAAGGGTATTCCACAAAGGCTAAAGATGAATTTAAAAAAGCGCATGACCCCAACGTTATGCATTTTCAAATTTATGCATGAACGTTATTATTGCATTAGCTTTCTGTGCGTATGTAGAGCTCCAGGCATGTGGATGTTAGTTCGTAGCTTAGTTTAGTTGGCAAATTGCGGCGAATGCGGAGTCTTAGGCACTTCAGCCTGCAAGTTCAGTTTCAACGTATGTACTCCAAATATGAAAACTTATAATAATGCTGGTATGTTTTAACTTAGTTACTCGTACATTAGGTAATAATAAAAACCAGAAACAAAATATGGTTTAAAATACTCATCTAAGAGAATACATAATAAAGTGTAAGAAGAAAACTTCGGCGTGTGAGATGGGGTAAGTTTACGGAGGCGATGGGTACTGTGGGGGGATGCACGTATAAAACTCAGCAAGCAAATCCGAGCACAGCACACGACCGGAGTTTATTATCCTACTCATATTTAAACATCAAGCGAGTGTTCGTGGTCTAGTCGGATACACTCGAAGGATTCTAGTTACAAGTACTCCACTTTAAACTGATTCAGTTATGTAAATAGGCAAATTAAGCAATGCATACAAGAAATTACTTTAGTATTTTTAAATTCTTTCTTTACTATTTTGTCGTATTTTGTAATGACAAATTCATTACAGGTGGTCAGGGTATTTGTACATATATTGTATAATATGTATCGATTTACATATTATATACTGTCATATGGGTGCAAAAGTACCAACAAGCTTAAACTAAGGTTTGGGCTACTGGATGGCGTTGTGCGAATGCCAGTGGATATTTATAATTATTTATTTAATGAATGTAAATAATGAAAGCCTTTAAGAAACGCGAGGCCAACTCGGGTGATTAAGTGTCTTATTTAAATGCAGTCTCCCGACGCGGACATCTCAAACGCAAAGGGAGCGCGCCACTCGCGGAAAACGGAAGACGAGTCTCTTCACAAAAGGAAGGTATTTAAATTAGCGTAGTCGCTGAAAAAGTGCACTAACAACATTAGCGAGTGGAACAATGGCGGAGCACACAAAGAAGCGGAACACCCCGACAAAACCCTTCACGTGGGGTACTCGCTTACTATTTGTTCTACGTTCTACGCATGTACCTCGCACTGTTAAGAAGTTTTCCCTGGTCAAACTCACTCGCACTTTGGAATATCTCATAACGTGCGAAGTGACAAAAGCGAGCAATTAATGTGCGCTCAAGCTGCAAAAGAGGAAGTTTAATATTTCGCCCATATGCGCTCACAATAACTTGATAACGAATTTGCTTCTGTGTTAAATTTTTTGGGGTCAATTCGAAATCTTTGTTTTCATCTTAGAATATTAGTAGCAAAACAAAAGGAAAAGAGTTTTTAAATAAAGGGATTATAGTATCTACACGAGTATTATATAACCATGAGTTTATTATGAGTACTTATTTTAAACCGTTCAATGATAAAGTCACTTTATAGCATAGCCAAAGAGAGATAAAGCTTTTGTGTTTGAGCTGAGAGGCGAACAAGCTAAATCTATCCAAACAAATTAGAAACAACATTAATATATCCTGTGTATCCCGGAAGTTTGGCGAAATAAGCAGAATGTATTAGTGTTATTTATCTAAGCTCGAGCGCCAACAAAGTTTTAATTGCAAGCGCCGATACAATTTGCGTACAAATGAATTTATTCGCTGAATCCGTAGTGCAATCGGGTGGCGCAGCGGGCGCGGGCCGGGCGGCGCGAGCGCGGATTATCCGCGTGTGTAGAGCCGCTAATTGCGGGTAACGACGCGCCGCGCCGCGCCGCGCTATTGCAACATTTCACCAACGTTTATATATTACAACGCGTGTTACTAAATTTGTTAACATATTAGGAATAATGACGAAGACCCACTTGGTTAATGGTTTAGGCGTCGGCTATTATTAGGGTTCCGGGTTCGAATCCCGGCGGGCAGTACAAACATTTGTGTGCATGACAGCATGTATGTTTGTATTGGTCTGGGTGTTTTCTATGTATAATATGTATATATTTACAAAAAAAAGTATAGAAGTATGTTTATTCATTGTTTAGTTTCCATATTATAGGCTAATGCTAAGTTTGTGGCTAGATGGCACTGTGTGAATGTCATTGAATATTTATTTAATTGATGCAACTTTCGTGATGAACACTCGATGGCGTAGCAAGCGTTTGTGGACTATGATAGATAGCCTTCGATTCGATTGAGACTTGGTTTGTGCTTCATACCCTCTAAATCGCACGGAGGTGAGACGGAGATGTTATATCGCCTAAACTGTTTTCAGCTGCGTTGGAAAATATGTTTAAGCTGCTTGATTGGAAAGGCTTTGTAAGTAAGTACGTCACTTGTCTTCGATTTGCCGATGTTTAGTAGTCATGGCAGAAACCATGGAGGATTTAGGCACTATGTTCGATACACTAGACAGGGCTTCGCATCAAGTAGGTCTTAAAATGAACATGGACAAGACAAAAGTCATGTCCAAGACCCATGTCGTATGAAGTTGTAGACGAGTACCTGGGACAGGTAGTCCAAATACCCATTTCAACAAAAAACCTTCTTTCTCCAATCCAATCAAATTAGAATGGGCAGCGTTTGGAAAATACCTCAATGACTTAAGACGAATATTTTTGACCAGTTTGTGTTGCCAGTTAAGACATACAGAAACGAAACGTGGTGACTCGCTGAGGGCCTCTTAATAAGGCTGAAGGTTGCTCAGCGTGCTATGAAGAGGGCTTTGTCAGGTGTTTCCCTACGCTATGAAATCCAAAAGAGGGATATCCATAGAAGAACTAGGGTGCCTTACATAGCACACAGGATAAGTAAGTATAAGTGGCAGTGGGCAGAGCACTTAATGCGTAAAACCGATAACTGATGGGGCGGAAAGGTTCTCGAGTGGCGTCCACCACGGAAACCGAAGCGTAGGCCGATCCCTTTACCAGATGAACTGATGACCTGGTTACGGTGGGTAGCAGATGGATGCCAACTGCTAAGGATCGGTCCGCGTAGAAATAATTCGAGGAGGCCTTCGTTCAGTAGTGGACATATTAGGCTGTAATGATGCTGATGACTAATTTCATAAGAAATAAAACTTTTTAGGACATTGACCATTATTTAAGACTTAAATCATTGAACAGCTCAAGCTTTTCTCAAATAGGGCTAAATATGTAAAATTATGGTTTTAGTTCGATCTAAATTCTGAATAGTGTTAGATTTAGTGTCTTATAATAGCTTAGATGATATTTGGATAATGTGGTTCAGTGATTTGCTGGACTCCGTAGATTAAGGATTCGCTAATACAGATTTTCGTTTTTATTCAGAGATAAAACGGAATATTTTGAATATTAAGGTTGTATATGAGTTTTGATTTCTTACCTTACAACTCTCTTTGGTGAAGGAAAACATCGAGAGGAAATATATGCACGCCTACGAAGAAATTAAAAGGTTCTACGTGATGGCGGCCAATCCATACTGTGCCCGCGTTGACGACCAAGGCCTACTACTCCCTTTAAGGGTAGGCTCATGCCCCTCGGTGGGGACGTTGTAATGAGATACTGATCATCATCATCAGCTCATTAAACGTCCCGGGTGGATAGGCCTTTATCGTCCACGCGGGCCCAGTGCGGGTTGGCGACTTCACGTACTACCTTTGAAACTCTTTGCAGGCGTGCGCAGGTTTCCTCACGATGTTTTCCTTCACCGTAAGGGCGTCGGACAACGTACATATATTTTTCGAAAATACATTGGTACGTGGCGGGATTTGAATCACAGCCCTCCTGGTAGGAGGGCGATAGTTCACACCATTACTCTACCGACGCTCTTACTACTTTGAGCTACTGATGAAAGAATGAAATGAACTCTCATTGTAGACCCGTACAAAAATCTTGAAGGTTTAAATGTTTTACAAAGTTTTAATTATAAGTAAAATATTTTGCTATACTCGTTATTACATGATTTTAAAGTGGTATGATAAATGTGAGTCACCGTGTTAATCTGTAACAAAAACATTAACACTTTTATAAATTATGATTTTTCCATGGAAGTAAGGTAAACGCACACGTTTACAATATGGCATATTGATAAATTCTGCGAACTGCACCGAAGATTATGTGAGAAATACCTTGTAATCATGGACTTTACTTACCATGAATAGTCGTTTCGTATTTTAGCTGACATCTTTTTTATTGATACATGTTTTCCGATACACGAATTTGTCTACGGAGTCGATCTAGGAAACACGGACGTAAAGACATATTTTTCTATTCTACAACACCAGGCATATTTGGATATGCGTATCGATGGCGATTGTATTTTCTATGAAGCTTTTTCATAGATAAAGGCTGGTGAAGGCAATTCATTACTTTTTTATTAAAAATAAGGTTGGACAAAATTCAAAGGCTACTACAGTTTTATTTACGATTTCCTCAAAAACATTAAACACGCGCTGGCCAAAAGGAAATGAACATCGGTAAAGAGCGGCTGCATTCAGGCCAACGGAACTGGCACAGCAGTCGGTATCCGACCTAACAAAAGGGTGATAGCGGCACGTGCGTAAATCAAACGTTGTACAATAACAGAGCCTCCCGCGAGCCACCCCGCCCGACGTCCCTTGTCGCAGGCCTCCCCGCTCCTAACTAAAGGCCGGGCCTCATAAATCTGCCACACTAAAATGTGCTGTGCCACCAACCACTTGTGTGACGGCAACCATCGATATCTGCGGCAATAGGTTTTCAATGCCAGTGTCCACTGTTTCGATTCAGTTAGAACCAGTCATCCGTCAGCCGCACCCTTTTGCTATCTGCGTCTGTATAGCGGAGCCCTTTTTATGGCATGCCATTAATTTTTCGTGACAAGTCTATACCAGCGGTTACGTAAATCCATCCATTCACTTGACAAGAAATGGTTAATCCGCGTCGAAATGAAATAAGTATTGTGTGCAGCTTTGCTTACGTGTTTATAATCGCGCACACGTACAGCCCCTGCATTCGTAATTCCCACGGGTTCTAACACTGCAAGTCGGCGAAGCATACATTTCTCGTTCGGATGGTACGATACCATCGCACTTCGCTCCATTTGCTGCAATTAACGCTGCAGAATGACCATATAAATCTCCTGTGAATGCTCTATTCGTTCTATATTCAAGCTATGTACGTATTTGTCTAGCCAGTCCGGTAGCTAATAAATATGTATGCGTTTACGTAAACGAGCGCACGCCAATATCTTCAAAAAATATTTCATTGTAAGGGTATTTGGCAAAGATAAAACGATTCCAGTTAATGAGAACAAATAAGCACAATGTTGGTCGAAAGAATTCGCTCAGGGCTGGCTGTGCGGATTGAGGGCGCGCTGCCTAATCTTACCTACACGTCTCTAGCCGGAAAACAAACAAGGCGCGAGCTGAGATTACGCTCAGAATAAATCAATGTTACGACGCGTTAAAATATTTAAGCTCACGATTAATGCTGGGCGATGCGCGTCTTATCTGCGGGCACGCGCCTCCGCCGGCTGATCGCTAGCCGCTCGCGACACGGCTCTCATTACAGCCACTCACGCGGCTTAATTGCACGTTTGACTTTAGAGTAGGTACTTATATAACTCAAACATCCTTCGATAAACTGTTGAAAATGCTGTGTTGAGCGACATAACCGTATTATCCCAGACTTCTGGCTTATGCAATTGTGTCAAATATTAGTGGAGCTGGCTATTCCATAGATTGAAGTCGAAGAGCATTAGCATATCCAAATAGAGATATCGTTGATTGCTGACGTATTTGATGAAATTAGCTATGCCAAACTGTACATTTTATACCACTGTTTATGTAATGGTATGCATATCAAATCAATTAACTGAAATAACCAATGACATGGTATTAAGGTTCCAAATTAAGTTACATTATGATGCAAACATTATAATTTTATCAATGACAGACGCTGCATAATTATCTTGCTTGTTGTTATAACTGTGTTGTTGACTATGTCAACAGATACACTGTTAAAGTCTTCATCGAAAGGAAAAAATAAGAAGTAGTTTGTAGAAACTGTTACCTAAGCAGGGACAATAATACAATAATATTAGTGGACAATATATCACATACCATTTTTGATGACCCATTTGGTGTAATAGTTGAGACGTCGGCTAATACACCCCCTGGGCAGTACAAACATTTGTGTACATGAACATGTATGTTTGTATTGGTATTATTATATGAATAATATGTATGTATTTACAAAAAAAAGTATATAAGTATGTTTATCCGTTTTCACTACCCATACTGCAGGCTTCACGCTTAACATATGATTCCGGAAATAAAATAAAGGTAATATTAAATCCGATCAATATTTCATTTACGAGCACAATATTCAAACGACTTTTGTTTTATCATAGTACGCAATCGTAATTGCGTTAAAATTGATAGAAGTTGGGAGAACAATAAATTACATTAACTTTTATAGCCTGGTTCCTCTTCTCTGTATGAATGCTAATAATTTGTAATTTACGAGGATGATTAACTGGAAGCTTATCGTGTCTTTGTAATGTTTCACGAAATTGCTATAGAAGTTTAACACGGGCTCGTTAGGGGGCTGTTACGATAATCGCGAGAGATAACTGTTTCTAATCAGAAGTAATGACAGCTAGCGAGGATGCCGCCGCGCACTCCCGCCGCACTCTGATTTTGGTCCGAGCCTCCCGTCTCCACGCAAACGGTCGCTTGTTTAAATTCATTAAGTTCATATTCGCTCCAGTAATGCCACACGGCCACCGAATCAAGCCTCTTTAACTCGAAGTTTACCAGTAAAACCATACCTTACTCGCTACATAAACAAGTAAAATTATAAAAAAAAACAACAATAACTGTACATATAAATGTAATTAAAAAGTGTATTTGTAACACTGAAATAACTGTTTTTATTACATTCATGTAAATATATATGAATATACCAAAATAACATTTTTAGTAAATTGTTGTCTGTCTGTTTGTCCCGGGTCATCTCTGAAACGGTTGGACCGATTTTGAAGAACAGATTTTTTATTGGCTGAAAGAATAAGGAAAATTAGGGTTCTTTTGATTTTAAGAAAACCTTTTCTCTCATAGATTTAGAATTAGCGCGCTGGTATATACTATATCTATGTTTTCTCTTGTCACGCAAGCTGTGCGCCTTACGAAGCAATTTGAATAATAGTTAATAAGTTAATAAAATTAATTAGTATTATTACAAGTTCATAAAATTTGGCATGTAGTTAGCTATGAAGAATAACCCTGGACAAACACATAGGCTACGTTTTACTGCGGGATAATATATCATACCGCGGGTAAAACCGCGGGGCACAGTAATTCATAATAACTTTGTGTGCAATTCTTAATATGAAACTTTGCAAACCTTAGAGGTCGACTTTCTCTGTTATAACGATATGCAAGCGGAAGTAATAAAATAAAACGATTTTACATCTCCACGGGGAGATGAACATTTTTATCGAATGGGAAAAGTCGCAAGCAACTTCTCATTCCGCGATAAAATCGGCAACGTTTTACGACAATCTTCTATTCGATTACCGTTAAACAGTCTTAAAAAACTCGTTTCTTTACACTTTCAGTTCCACGGGGAAAAAATATCAGTGATAAAAATTTATGTCTTTGAAGTGAAGTAATGCCACGAAAAATGTATGACCTAGAAAAAGTCCTCCAAATAACACATGGTACCTGTCATAGGTTACCGTAGTGTAATTCTGCAAAGTTTAATGTAATAAAGATATCCGTTACAATAAAATGAGCATTCCTTTTACCGAGTTTTATCTTCGGGATTCCGTGGGACCGTCGAATAAATCGGATCGGGTACTCAGAGCAAGAACTATTGGTGATTTAAAAAGGATTCTAGCAGGTCGGGTGTGCGGAGGCACGTTCTGGTGTTTGTAGTATGCGACTCGGCGGACATACGGAGAGCAACCGGCGGCGGAGTTGACCGCGAGGGCCGCTCTGCGCCGCCGCATAATGAACTGGTCACGTAGCCACATTTCGTATTATTTCCCTGGGACGCGTCACGTGACTTGAATAAATGTTAGCGGTCGCAGCGCCGGCCTCCGCGGCTCCAGCGCCTCCTCGGACCCTCCACAAATAAACCGTCTCACGCACGATTCGCCAGCGGAAATTCATTATTTTAACTCTTACTTGCCGATTTATGTTATTGGAAAAGGTTTTTTGACCGGGAACAACGGATTATCTTTTGCATGAATTTTTTTAACAATAATCTCAGGCTATGACTGTTGAATATTTTTATTATTATTATCGTTATCTTTATAATATATATATTTTTTTATCTTCTATAAGCAGACATTTGACCGCCATCACACCTGATGGTAAGTATTGATGCGGCCGATGATGGATCATGCCTAGAAACAGCTTATTCACTCTTGCCTTGAAGTCGGCAGTTTGTAATGATCAGGGAACACATAAGGAGGCAAAGAGTGTCATTTGCAGTGCGCATTAACAACATAGCAAGTTGTGCGGATACGTGGAATGTCTACCACGTAAGGATGGAACGCTCGCCTGCGTATTGTATCCCGATGATGAAAATGGGCTGGTGGAATTGATTCGTGTAATTTCAACGTACACTCACCGAAATGTAACCTGTAAAAAACCGACAGTCGTGCAACTCTACGAAGATTCTCGAGGCATGATTCTATAAACATAGCTTTTCCCTTAAAAAAATATACCGACATTGGGTTTTCGCTTACTTTAAATGCTGTTTGGTTGAGAGAAAATCCATTATCTTGTGAATCAAAAACTTCGGGAACGAAAAGCAATTGGCTCGAACTCCTCTTTTATTCAAGTAGCTACCACCCCGAGATCACCCGCCGCACCTGAAGGCGTCTAAAAGATGTTTAGTTTTATTAAGACCCCCATAAAACACCCCGACAGTTTGCTTCAAGCAGGAAACTATTAAAGCATTAAGTATTTTAACTATACGTACTCGAAGCACGTGCTACGAGCTGCTACGGAATTATACAGTCTTGTCGAACGGCATAGTGCCGTCTCTAAATTAAAGGTGGCTCAGTGTGGATTAAAATAGTTACTGCATTCTGTGAATGATAAAAAGTTTCGTTGCTTGGTTAAAAAAAATGGGTCATAAGTATTAAATTCATTCATTCAGTAATTTCGCAAACGTTATCGAATCTACCTATATGCTGACAGTGAAAAGTGTTCTATATAACGACGTCAAATGAAAGGAAAAAATAATAACAGCTGTGAGGCCGACGGCAATCTTATTTTGCCAAAACTTACGAGTGATTCGGGAAGTAATAAAGACATCACGCGATGAGGAGGGAACACAACGCTCCGACCAAGGCATTAGACGCATAAGCAGTTTATTGTGCGGCAGGCTCGCTCATAACTACCCATTCTCCTAGGGATAATGTCGGACAACAAGCGACGTTATGTTTATTTCAGACAAAGTCCACAATGAAGGCGGCTCGGAGATAAGTGTTCCCGAATATTATTTGGTCACATCTCACTAATAAGTGGTATGTGTGTAATATTTCTGTATAAAATATCAGACATACTATTTCCATTGAAGGTGACATTTCAAAGGGCCGCAAAAGAAAATAGTTTACCTTGGATTTCCACGCAGAGCAGCGTGGTGGAGCGCGTTGAAGCCATTGTTGTTCGTAAGAGTCATGTCAGCGCCATGCTCGAGTAGAAGCGACAACATGTCATCACGTTTCTTAGAAATCGCGTCGTGTAAAGGCGTATCCCCTTCTGAATCCTGCAACCAATGTTTACATATAAATCGACTCATTTTGTATGCTACCTATTACGATGGTTTCCGCGGATGGCTGGGCGGATATTTATGCAAAAAAACTTATCCTTATAAGAGGACGAGCCTTAGTTAAGAAGGAATTTGATGTCAGCTGCGTTGACAACATTCGACTCGTGAATTATAAAGCATTACCCGTCTGGAATATCGCGACAATTTTCTAAAACATCAAACCGCTCGAATGAATAATTGAGGCAGCGGAGAAGGCGTTTAGGGCGTGGATTATGGCGACTTGCATAATTTATAAGCATCTCAAAATGGTTAAGGCGAGCTGGGAAAGGCGAGCATGGAGCCCGGGTGATGCGCCGCCGTCGCCGGGCGTACGGCACAATCAGAAAATGGTGTCGAGTTCCGTAATATAGGGCGGACGGCGCAAAAAGCGCGGCCACCGCGTCATTATCATAATCACCGCCGCTGCGTGCCGCTGCGGTGCCGCCCAAGCCGTTTCGCTTTGTGAGCGTGCATTAAGAGACTTCACCATTGTGCTCTGTCATTCTGCAATTAATTTGCGAGGAACTCGTAGACGGAAGATTTCTACTTACAAATATTAACGAACATCGTCCAAATCCGTTTTGTGAGACTCAAAACACACACGGTTTAATAAACAATTCTTTATGTAGACGTCTTTTAACGTTTACGGCAACCAATGATATATTGTACTAAGCCTATTGTTAAAAACAAAATTACCATAACAAAATGTGCGACACACATTCAGTAAGCAATAATTCAGTACAAGCTCAACCACATACAAGAGGTAATTCCACGCAGAATAGCAGCATTAAATTTTAATCGTATTGGCATATAGATGGCCATTAGGGCTTGTAATTCATGCCACCGGTGCAGCCATTACACGCTGCTAATTATTCGACTGTTTATAAGTTAATTGAAATTTAATTATCAGGCATTTGATTTCAAATAACTGTATTTTTATTTTGTACCCATAGAACACACAAAACTTCTTTAATGGCTACGCCGAATGAGAAAAATATAACGACCCGCATACAGGACGACCGATAACTTGGTTAAAGTGTTGAGGTAATCATATGGACAAGGCCTAGGGATCAATGCGCCTCTGTTGAAAAGGAGACGTATTAGGATTTAATGTGATGATAATTGAGTGTACTATCGTCGCAAACCGATGCCAAAAAATTTTTTTTTAGCATAAAAAAGTACAAAGGTAACATTATCTTATAAATAGTAAATTTACGTTGCTTTTGTAAAAAAACATCACTGTATTTGACGTTTGGTATTGCAGAGGCTCCGCAGCTTGTAGTATTCGGTAAACGAGCCAAAGCAGGCATAAGTGTTGAGGCGAAATAAGAAATTTGATTTACGTGGCAATATCCGCAGGTGCACATGAGCTGCAGCCACGGCGCGCTCCCGGACGAACGAATATACAGCCAGCCAGTTGACGGCCTCATAACATACAGCACGTCAAGAAATTTTAATTTAAAGCCATAACACGTGCGAGCCCCTAATCAACTGTTTTACGATATAATAAAATTTCACACAGCGCTGTGGACTGTTCTTTAGGGGTTGGGTCGAACTCGAATTAATTTAGGCACGGGTTAGGTTATGTTTTATGAAATTGATGCAATCTACATATTACGGTCGGCTTAGAATTTTCAGATGATAATATAAGAGATCGTAAAACGGGTCAAAAGATAAGGCTGTGGCACTAATCATAACGTTAAAACAAACCAGCACTGTGGCCAGACAATAACAAAACAAAACAACAAGGTAATTACTCAAAGATAAGAGCAACGCGTCGGGCACGAAAAGTGGCGAGCCGAGGCGCGGGCGTACGGGCAGGCGCGCAGGCGGAGTCCGATCCCGCCGTTGCGATATCACACGGCATCTCAACTACCTCACGTTAAAAATTCGTTGACTTGATTAAAATGCGAACTCGCCCTATTATTGTTGATGAACAAAAGGGCGACCGCTTTATCAGGAGATTTTATACAGGCTGACAGTGTGCTCTCTCAAAACCATAACCTCCATAGACCCATGTAAAAAAAATACTCGAATAAAATATGCGCAGAGTTCACGTAAATACGTAACATCATTATCATCAGCTCATTCAACATTCCCCACTGAGGGGCACAAGCCTACCTGTACGCGGGAATATAGGCTTAAGTCGTCCACGCAGGCCCAGTGCGGATTGGCCGACGTCTCGCACAACCTTTGAATTTCTTCGCAAGTTTCCTCACTCACTTATCAAAAACCGAAACGAAACTTTAACACATTAAGAAAGATAAAACAATAAGAAACAAACATTTGAACAATTTATAACATTAATCCAGCATAAGCAAAGGTATTCACTAACAAAAGCCAGTGTTCAACCGCATTCAAGCGGGACTTCATCATTGACGAGGCAGAAAGAAAACAACTAATTGTTTAATTCCAACCCATTAAGTCGAGTATTACGGCAGGATTACTCACGGGCCATATAGCGCGGCATCAGAGCGCGCGCCCGCCGCGCCGCCGCTCCGCCGTGACGCTCGCGCATAACCACAAATCTACATCTAACTCTCGTTTCAATACATTACACACAACAGCTCACTGTACACAAAACCAACACATATTTATGATTGCAATCGAACGCTATAGGAAAAATGTAGGTACGTTTATTCATGAGTATCTTTTTGTAGAAGTCATTAAAAAAATATTGAACGAAATATTTTAGTTAATAATGGATTATGTAATAAAAATGATTAATGTTTGAAGTAATCAAATAAAAACGAAATAATTTCATTTACGAATGACTTTAATTTATTGATTAATTTAATTTTCTAAACCGCTATCTTTCTTATTCAGTACGACAGGTTTTACTTACCTATCCACAACAGCAGTGTACGGACGAGTACACTTACTTTTCAAGTTCCTATTGTAAGGATTTTTTATGAGTTATTGTGATATTAGAGCGACGGTGGCTCAGTGGTGTGGACTGTCGCCTTCCTACCGGGAGGGCTGAGGTTCAAATCCCGACACGTACCAATGTATTTTCGAATTTTCGAAAATATATGTACGTTATCCGACGCTCTTACGGTGAAGGAAAACATCGTGAGGAAACCATGCACGCCTGCGAAGAGATTCGAAGGCTGTGTGTGAAGTCGTCCAATCCGCACTGGGCCCGCGTGGACGTCTAAGGCCTAATTACCCTATACGGGTAGGCTCGTGCCCCTCGGTGGGGACGTTTAATGAGCTGATGATGATGATTGTGATATTAATCATACGGTTATATAAACTTACATATTATATACAAAGCTTGTATGTTATCGACATTTTAATTATGTATGAATCACACCAAGTAGGTTTTGGCAATCATTCAAATTCTGCCGATCACAAAAACACACAACATGCAATGCGCTTTGCATAATTTTGTTAAGTAACTTGAAAAACAAAGTAAAAAACGAAATTTAGGTTCACCAGTCGCCATAGCGCTATAACATTTGGCAACACAGGGCGTCCAGAGTTCTTTTAAATTTATGTAAATCCGACACAAGAGTTTGCTGAACGTTGAATTCAATGAAACAATAATAACTGAATAAATTTGCCAATAGCATCGGTAACGAATTTATTGATTGCCCCAGCGAGTTAAGTAGTGAGGGCTTTGCACTAACAGGGTACGCTCTCATCAGCCGCCTTGATTGATTGTGCGGAAGTAAGCTCCCGCACTATACCCGTATCTAAAACGCCACTTCATGCCACTACCGCACTATATAAAAAGACCAGGATTATGACGTGGCCTTGCTAAGACATAAGTAATAGCAAACTAGATCTGAAAAGCTCCATAAATCCTACAGTCCATTAGTGGTCTAATATCTCAACCACCCAGTCCTTTGTTATTCAACTGGACCGTCGCGACGGCAACCCCCGTGCCTCTTAACGCGCACACTGCTTTAGATATCGGAAAACGTTAATGTTCTCGGCGAGATTTAGCGCTAAGCGCTGCATTAAGGTCTTGCATTCTTTGCTCTGAATATATACTTAAAAAAAAACAAACATTTTTTTTACAACTACATCGTCACAAGTGGACATTATGCGTCTCAGACTACTATGGTTTTTGTGTCTTGAATTTATTTTCTACTAGCTGTGCACCACGGTATAAGATATTCTCCCGCAGTATAATGTAACCTATGTGTTTATTCAGGGTGTCCACTCCACTTACTTTATACCTAAATGTACTAAAATCGCTTCGTTAAGTCGTGGTGTGAGCTCAGCGCCGGATCTTCAATTTTTTTTGGGTGGGGCAAAAATTTAGAAATGCCGCCCCCGCCCTCTTTTATTTATTTTTACCTTTATCATCCTATATTATTTCACTAATTTATATAATAGGTCCTCAAATTGATTGACATTTGGACAAGCTGCAACTTTTAACGCAGCTGTGATCAGTTTCAGAGATATTACATCTCCTTGTCTTACTCCTCGGTGCCAATGATAAGCCAATGGTAAGCTCTTCATGTACTCGGCCTGACATAGTAGCGCTCTCGTACAAACATCTCAACAATTCGATATAGCAGTAGTCAAGTCAGGCACCGTTGGAGGAAATGAAACACAGCCCAAGTCTCGATCGAATCGAAGGCTTTCTCATAGTCCACAAACGCCAAACATAATGGTCAGTTATACTCTCCGCTCTTCTGTATAACCTGCCACAGCGTATGTTATATGTAGTCTATGGTGCTGAAGCCTTTGAGGAACCCGGCTTGTTCGGAGGGCTGGAAATCGTCAAACATATGCGCGAAACGGATCATAATGACTCTGGAGAATAACTTGAAGATGTGGCACAATATCGTAATGGGTCGTTAATTCTTCAATAAGCTTTTAATATCTAAGATAACTCGTAACAGATGTAAAAACGGCAAGATTAGTTTATTTTAGTCATTTTTATAATGTAATGTCGTATGGTCTACCGTTGTGGGGTACGGCTGCCGACATTGATACAATATTTGTGCTACAAAAAGAGCTTTTATCTACAACCTTAGACCACGTGACTCTCTTAAAGAACAGTTCAAAGAAATAAATTTGTTTTTTTTTGTAATGTAATTTTTGTCGTTCATAAGTGCTTTTTGTAAGCCTAATTTAAATAAATGAATTTTGACTTTAACTTATCATACCCGGAATATTAGGCTCTCTCCAAGCGGATACGAAAACTCGTTCGCAGAGAATTCTACTATTTCAATACAAGGTTAATTAAGGACCTTATTAAGGAGAACAGGGGGCCCAAAGTTTTCCAAAAACCACTTTGAAGGAGCATTCTGGTGAAGCTTAATATAGCAGATGGCCAACTACTCACATTACGCCAACAGATCCTGGAAGAGGTTGAGAAATTCTATGGATTTGTCGAGCGCTCATCAGTACAGACCGAAGACAGCGAAGATCTACGTGCCCTACTAAGGCACCATTGTACGTAGGATATGCCGGATGTTGACGTTAGCGAAATTAGTGCAGCACTGAAGCAACTGAGAAATGAAAGGGCCCCGTGGGATGACGGTATTACGACAGAACTCCTAAACACCGGTGGACAACCCATCCTTAGGACATTAGGTGAGCTCTTTTAATGCCGTCATCTACCTGAGAACTACACTGGAAGCGTGGTCCACAAGCGTTCTTAAGAAGGGTGATAAAGCTCTCTTGAAGAATTATAGACCGGTAGCGTCTCTAATAAGCGTCGGTGGCGTCCTTCTCCAGATTGTCCAAGAATAAGTTTACTTGGGCTAAAACTTGACCGGCACAATTTCGGAAGGGAAGCTAGTAGGAGGATTCATTTGGGCTGGGCGGCATCAGGCAAGTTACATCAGATCTTCACGTCGACGATTCCGCAACGCTTAAGGACAAAAGTCTTTGAGAAATACGTCCTACCCATACCAACATACGCAGATGAGACATGGACACTGACTGCGGATTGGTTCAGAAATTCAAAGTTACTCAACGAGCGATGGAGCGTGCTATGTTGGGAGACTCTTATACATAAAATCAGAAATGATGTTATCCGCAAAAGAACTAAAATTACCGGCATAGTTCGCCAGATTAGCGAACTGAAGTGGCAGTGGGTAATGATGTCGCAGCACCGATAGCCGTTGGAGCAGACGAGTTCTGGAGCGGAGACCGCGTCTTGGCAAGCGTAACGTAGGACGCCCTCCGGCCCGATGGACCGACAACTTGCGAAAAGTCGCTGGTGGAGTCTGGACGAGAAAAACGGAGGACCGGAATATCTGGCGCAAAATGAGACCAATGTCCAACAGTGGATTGCGATAGGTTGAATAGAAAGGGGAAAGGGTTTAATCACCTTTCTTGAAGAAGAACACCAGCCCGCCATTGCTCCTCACCTTTGGTGTCGCACCATTACCGATTCCGGAATTAAAAAGCTTCTGAAGGGTCTTAAGCACTGGCGTGCCCCCTACTTTCAAAAGCTCTGCGGTATATCCGTCGTAGCGGGGGTCTAATAACGCTTAAGCTGTTTCATAACCATCCTAACCTCGGCAAAAAAGCAATGTCATTAAAAAGTTACAATTTATCAATTATTGGTATTGATATTAATCAATTAAGTTCTATAATGAAATAAGACTACTCGCCTCAGCTTTTTCGAAGTCACACTGGATGAAAAAGGCGTTTTATTTCCAATTTATTTTGTATATTTTCTTAAAAAACGTGGTCGCTTGATGCAAGTAAAAGGAGCTTAATTGTTTATTTATTTATTTTTTCAATTGTAGCTGTCATCATTTATTCATTATTTATTCCGCGGGCAAGTAAGGTAAATGATGAGTGGTCCATTAGTCGGTTTGCCGCCCTCTGACCGTGCCGCCCGGGGCACGTGCCCCCGTCTGCCCCCCCCCCTAGATCCGGCCCTGTGTGAGCTGTACGCCGCGCGGTTCAGTTCAACATTAGAAATATATATGTTTATTTTTTAGAAAAGAAATAGATTTTTATTTTTTAGAAATAAAAATAATAAATACATTAACTACTAATAAAAGTCACGTCGAAATCGGTTTAGCCGTTTCATAGATTATCCGGAACAAACAGACAAACATTTAAAAAAATGTTATTCGGTGTAAGTACCGTATAAATATTCATATGCATGTAGTAAAAAACGGTTATTTCAGTATTACAAACAGACACCAATTTATTTTACATGTACGTATAATTCTTTAAATAGGCTTCTGGCATACTAGTTTAACCTTTTGAACGTCACAGTCACTTATAAAAGACAAAAATAATAGAAATCTATTGTGTCTGGAATCTTGAGGTTCAATGGGTTAAACCCTATATTTCAAATTCCATTGCCACTAAAACCAGAACAAAGGAGATTAGATTAATAACAGAAAATAAAATTTATAGTCGTAATAAATCCTCAAATCAGCACCTAAACGCAACTGCACATAACTCCACGTTGAAACACGGCATCGCTGTAATAACTAGTTAGGTGAATTATTCGGGTCCGCATTTTCAATAACAGTTTGCGAAGTTTCAGCAGTAACATAGAGAATGCTAGGGGTGGGAAAGTATTTATTGGGTGAATATTGGTATGGTACCAACGCCAGGCCGAGATTATAGTCGAGTATAGAGAGTTTTTCCGCCCTATCGGTGCTGTGGCCGAAGCGCAGGTGTCGATAATGTGGCACAAATCGAATTCCGGGTCAGAAGGTTCTATCCGTTTTCACAATACAACTAGATCTACACGAGTTCTACTTCAAATGGTATTCAGTCTTCAGTTATATATCAAATGTTGAAATGTAAAATATGTAAGCGTCTGCAACGTTTCTGGAATTGTATTGTAAATGTGTGGCAAGCAAAATGTTGTGTTTATATATGTATGTAGGTTTATTCAAAACTCTAAGGTAATATAACACAAATAATAATAACGTTGCGCGTCCATAAAGCAATATTTCATGTTCATATGATTATTACGCATGTTGGTTAACAATGGCCTTATAATATTGGTACTGGTTCTCAACATGACCCTGTCAGGGCATTGCAACATTTGATACTATTTCAACAGAACTGTCCACGGTAGGCACCCCTTATTTTCGATTCCATTCATGTTGGCAATTCAAGGACAGATGAGGCTAGTTTGAGTTCCAAAGTTCTAAGTCTGTTAGAAACTAATATATTATTAGTTTTTTCATGAAGGTTTTTGCAACGGGACCTTAACTCAGTAGTTACTCTTTTCAAAAAAGCCGTTGTGTTTTTTTACAGCATTATATTATTTCTATCGAAAATAATTTATAAAATGCAAATCATATTGAAAATTATTAATAGTGTCGTAATGATAAATCACCTCGGCACCCATCGAATTTGAGGAGAAATGCTCTTGTAATAAATATACCTAAGTGCTGAACACTGATGAAAAAAACCATAAAATTTCAGGTGACGTCGGGCCTTCCATAAATTTATCGACAGCTCGTGGTAACAGGCAATAAGGAAAATATTTATGAAGTAGAACGGGGACCTGTGTTATTTTCATTAGTTAATCATTGTATACCTAATAAGACAATTATAAATACTACGAGCGAGTTACATTTCACATTACGTAATTGAGTCCGTTGATTTAAAAATAAATATTAATTAGGCTTTAGCATACAAAAGACAAACTTTTTAGGGTTCCGTAGCCAAATGGCAAAAAAAGAACCCTTATAGATTCGTCAAGTCTGTCTGTCCGTCCGTCCGTACGCATAATACAACCCCTTTTTTTCCGAAACTAAAAGCGGTACACTATTCAAACTTTGTGAGTATATGTAATCTGTGAACCGCTATTAGGTTTTGACAATAAGCTTGAAAAAAAAATATTTTGGGGTTCCCCATACATTGAACTGAAACTCAATTTTTTTTTAACCAAACCCCCCCGCGTGGTTTATCAATATGTAGAGCTTAAAAAATGATATCGAGGTTTCTAATATCATTTTTTTATAAATTGAATAGATTGCGCGAGAAATACTTCCAAAGTTGAAAAAATTATGTGTCCCCCTCCTCTAATTTCTGACCATCCCCCCCGCCCAAAAACCCCATAGGCTTGGTAGCCTAACATATGTTTGGGGAGAAAACGGCCCGGCACGGTTACGCGAATAGGGACTGTGCGAACCTACAGGGACACGCGACGATGGCCCCGCCGGCGGGGGCGGCTCTCGGTTGTCGGTTTGTGGAGTGTAATTTTAGTGATTTAGCAATTTCGGCCGCCGATGCGGCGGCGACCGTGGTAGGATCGTCCGGATCGTCTAGCATGTCCCGTGGACGCCGACGTTTACGCGCGCGAGGTGAAATATTATTATTATTATTAGCTGCTGTTGTAGAATAATCAGCAGAGAAGACAATGAGCGGGTTTGAATGCGCTATTACCGAGTCGAAGAAGCGTTTGGACGCCAACTTTACTTAACTAAATGAAGGTTCAAGTCGCGTATGAACCACGGCGCTCCCGTGGCCCTACGCATGAACTTGTTCTGAATGACTTGTAGCCTATGGACGTGTTTGGACGCAGCATGTGCGAAAACGACACCGGCATACGTCATTATGGGCCTGATGCACGCCGTGTAGATTCTCACCTTATTACTAAGGGATAATTTACTACGCGTGTTTAATAGGCAATGGAGGCACCCGAGTGCGAATGCAGCCCGGTTGCGCACTGTTCTGATGTGGTCAAATACGGTGAATCACTATTTTTCATATTAAAGCTGTAGTAGGTGCCTGAGTAAATAAAAATTACATTATTTTATTTTACTTGCTGCTCCGGAACCCTCCACGGGCGATTCCGACTCGCGCTTGGCCAATTTTTTTTATTAGTAATTTCATACAAGGTAACTGTGGTTTTTGGCTAAGTAGGTAACTATTTGTTACACTTAAAGTCAAAGTTGCCTCATTCTTTATTTGAATGAATATTTAAAAACAGAAATAAATACAATTGCGATGATTTCATTTATATTAATATAGTTTTAAATAATTTATTGTGTTTAAATTAGATTTGAGTTATAATTATTTTTAAGTTTGAAGAACAGTTATATCATTTATGATAGAGCCTTTGGGTTAGTGGCATATTGAATAAACATGTATTAAATACTACAATCAATCAATCAGCCCACCATCGTCCACTGCTGAACATAGGCCTCCTACAATGAGCGCCATCCCGGTCCTGAGCAGCCTGCATCCATCCTCCACCAGCCACCCTCTTCAAATCGTCCGTCCATCGGGCCTCCGGACGTCCCACACTGCGCTTGCCTTTGCGAGGCCGCCACACCAACACGTTTCGGCTCCAGCGACCATCTGGAGACATGACCAGCCCACCTCCACTTCCACTTCAGCGAGCTAACTCTAAGAGGAATGTCTATAACCTTATTTAAATACTACATAACATACAAATTATACAGATAAAAATATCATCAAGTTGAAGTGGCAGTGGGCTGGTCACGTATGTCGCACAAACCGATGGCCGTTGGAGCAGACGAGTTCTGGAGTGGAGACCGCGTCTTGGCAAGCGTAGCGTAGGACGCCCTCTGGCCCGATGGACCGACGACTTGCGAAAGGTCGCTGGTGGAAGCTGGATGAGAAAGGCGGAGGACCGGGATGTCTGGCGCAAAATGGGGGAGACCTATGTCCAGCAGTGGACTGCAATAGGTTGAAGAGAGAGAGATAAAAATAATATCATATAATAAAATAAAATATAAAAAAATTTGGACGATAATTATTTATTTATTTAATTCTTTATTGTACACTGAAATACACAAAAAAAACTGGCCAAGCGCGAGTCAGACGCGCCCGTGGAGGGTTCTGCAGCAGCAAGTAACATAAAGTAATTTTTATTTACTAAGGCACCTACTACAGCTTTAATATGAAAAATAGTGGGTCACCGTTTATGACGTATAAAAAACACACTTCGGAAATTGTTCAAACTAAATTTCGTTGTCAGATTTTATGGTAATGTACAACATTTATATATTTTTATTTTATCAACCCCATGGTTGAGAAATTAAAGGGGGGGGGGGGGACACACAATTTTTTCAACTTTGAAAGTGTCTCTCGCGGAAACTATTCAATTTATTAAAAAATGATATTAGAAACCTCGATATTATTTTTTAAGCTCTACACGTTGATATCGCACACGGAGGGGTACGATGAAAAAAAAATTTTTGAGTTTCGGTTCAATGTATGGGGAACCCCAAATTATATTAATTATTTTTCAAGTTTCTTGTCAAATCCTAATAGCGGTTCACAGAATACATATAAGTACTTACAAAGTTTGAATATTGTAGTGTTTATAGTTTCGGTGACAAAAGGGTGTGACATACGGACGGACAGATAGACATGACGAATCTATAAGGGTTCCATTATTTCTACATCTGTTAAGAGACTTATCTTTCTTCTAACAGAAGAAGTTGCTAAGGAAAGCCTACAAGCCAGGGCTTCAATATGATGAGATCATTGCAGTTTTGAATGCAAAATCAAAGCTAAAAATACAGTAGAGTAAACTATTTTCAAATGACTGAATCAACTCGGGGTGCTGTTTTTAACATCATTTATGGTTAAAACATTTTGCGAATTTTTTATCCATACTCGTATTTTTAAGGACCATCTGATGTGACTCGTTCATGATACTCACAACCATTATTTATGCTTTATATGCGTCTCAAAAGACCGAATTAAATAACTGTACTTAAATATAAAAAACTATATCTAGCAATTAAAACTGGCAACATATAACACGCGCACACTGAGGACTGACGAAAAGCTATTAGAGCTGGAAACGGAGTTGGGCAGGTTGCATTGGGACATAATAGGTTTGTGTGAAGTCCGAAGAGAGGGGGAGGATACCACAATAATGCAATCCGGCAACCTGTTTTACTACCGTGAGGGCGACCAGCTATCCCAGCCATCCCAGGTGGTGTCGGGTTTCTCGTCCATAAGTCTCTCATCAACAACATTGTGAAGATCGAAAGTGTATCAGCTAGGGTAGCATACCTTGTACTAAGAATCACTAAGCGTTATGCGCTGAAGGTGATACAGGTTTACGCACCAACTTCATCGCACTCCGACGATGAAGTGGAGGTTATGTATGATGATATCAGCAGAGCAATGCATACCTCCAAGACACACTTCACGGTCGTTATGGGAGACTTCAACGCAAGGCTGGGCGTTCAAAGTGGTTGTGAGTTGAAAGTGGGGCAATATGGATTTGGACATCGGAACCCCAGGGGACAGCGGCTGGCCGATTTCATGGAAAAAGAGGGACTCTTTATGATGAACTCTTTTTTCAAGAAGCCGCCGCAGAGGAAGTGGACTTGGTTGAGTCCCGATGGTTCCACACGAAATGAGATTGACTTCATCATGACCACCAGAAGACATATATTTAACGACGTCTCTGTGATCGCCAGGGTGAAAACCGGTAGCGATCACCGTATGGTAAGAGGTACGTTAAATATTAATGTTCAACTGGAGAGGTCTCGCCTGATGAAGTCTACGCTCCGACCTAACGTGATTGAAATCAATAACCCCGAGAGCTTTCAACTCGAACTGCAGAATCGCTTTGAATGCCTAGAGAGCTGCGTAACAGTGGACGATATAAATAGCGTGCTAGTGGAAACTCTGCAAACAGTTGGGTCTAAGTTTTGCAAGGGACAACGTAAATTAAGACCCAATAAACTATCTCAACAGACTCTCGATCTCATGGCGACAAGACGACAGATGAAACTGCAGTCTTCAGACGACGCGTCACAATACCGGCAGCTCAATAGACGTATATCCAGCTCCTTACGACGCGATATTCGTCACTTTAATACAAAGTGTATTAAAGAGGCGATCGAACGGAACAGAGGTTCCAAAGTGTTTGCGAGGAACATGTCTGTTGGGCAAAGTTCCTAGACTAGTCTGAAGACCAACAGTGGAAATGTAGTCTCATCCAAACCAGAGATTTTGAGGGAGATTGAGAAGTTTTACAGCGAGTTATATACCGCTACACAGATTCCCGCTTCAAGCTTAGCCGAAGACCCGAGAGCTAAGTTAACCCGACATTTATCTGAGGATATCCCGGAAGTCACCTTGAGCGAGATTAGGATGGCTCTGAAACAACTTAAGCGAAATAAGGCCCCCGGAGAAGACGGAATTACCGCAGAACTTTTGAAAGCAGGTGGCACGCCAGTGCTTAAGACCCTTCAGAAGCTCTTTAATTCCGTGATCAGTGAGGGTGCGACGCCAGAGGCGTGGAGCAATGACGTGGTGGTGCTTTTCTTCAAAAAAGGCGATAAAACCTTGCTGAAGAATTATAGACCCATCACGCTATTGAGCCACATTTACAAGTTGTTCTCCAGAGTCATCACGAACCGTCTCGCGTGTAGGTTTGATGATTTCCAGCCCCCCGAACAAGCCGGGTTCCGCAAAGGCTTCAGCACCATAGACCACATACATACGCTGCGGCAGGTTATACAGAAGACTAGAGAGTATAACCGGCCATTATGCTTGGCGTTTGTGGACTATGAGAAAGCCTTTGATTCGATCGAGACTTGGGCTGTGCTTCAGGCCCTCCAACGGTGCCATATTGACTTTCGCTATATCGAAGTATTGAGATGTCTGTACGAGAGCGCTACTATGTCAGTCCGTGTACATGAAGAGCTTACACAACCTATCCAATTGCACCGAGGAGTGAGACAGGGCGACGTTATATCTCCGAAACTGTTCACAGTTGCGTTGGAAGATATGTTTAAGCTGCTCGATTGGAAAGGACTTGGCATCAACGTAAATGGCGAGTACATCACTCATCTTCGATTTGCCGATGATATAGTAGTCATGACATTCCATGGAGGATTTAAGCACTATGCTCGAAACCCTAGACAGAGCTTCTCAACAGGTGGGTCTTAAAATGAACATGGACAAGACGAAAGTCATGTCTAAAAATAAATATGACCTTGAAAAGTTAGCTAATGAAAATCTTGACAGAATAATATCATGGCTAAAATCAAATAACCTTAATATTAACTTAAGTAAGACAAATTATATTTTATTTAAAACTATTAACAAAAAAGATATTGAATTAAATATAAAGAACAAAGATTATCAAATAAATCAGTTAAATACGACAAAGTTTTTAGGCTTTGTTGTAGACAACTTTTGTAATTGGAAAGTTCACATTGAAGTATTGGCAAATAAGCTTGACCGTTACATTTATGCGCTTAAACAAATTCGACAAGTGGCATCAAAGGAAGCTGCTATCATGGCTTATCATGGCTATGTGTCGGCTATGTTAAGGTATGGACTCATTTTATGGGGAAATTCTGTGGATATGTATAGAGTATTTAAAATACAAAAGAAATGTATTAGGTCTATCTGTAGTGCAGATCATTTAGACAGTTGTAAACCCCTCTTCAAAAAATTAAAAATATTACCTTTGCCCTGTTTATACATATATGAAATTTCATTGTTTGTAAAAAAGCATTCTGCATTATTTACAAAAAAAATGCTAGATCGTAGTCAAAGGCAAGTGGACAGATTGCAAGTACCGAAGCAAAGGCTAGCTGTACATTCGAGAAATGCTTATTGTATGGCAATAAGGATATATAATCATTTGCCAAATGACATAAAAAGTTTAACATTATCTAAATTCCGCAATAAACTCTTTCAGTACCTATTAAATAATATGTTTTATGAGGTCAGTGAATTTCTAAATAATAAATATTATAAAGCATGAAAGGTTAACGAAATATAATAATTCTATTATATTATAAATACGGACATTGCATTTTATATTTTACTAGCTTTTGCCCGCGGCTTCGCCCGCGTTAAATTCGGGATGACAAAATTATTCTGTTTTCGTTACCAGGAAAGTGGAGCCATCCACTTGCTAACGAAAACAAAATAATTTCAACACTGCAACACTGCTTTTTCTTTTTCTTATTTAAGGCTTTAAGGCCGGTTTGCAAAACTTCAATATGCAAGATTTATTGTTCATGACAATACCATCATACTTATTTTTAGCTTTCTACCTTGTAAACTGTTAAAAACTTGTAAACTTGTAAGAAATTATGTATATATATAATACTATACATAGGAATCCCCGCCCAAGTTTAAAAGTTTTGGAGTCCATTTCCAAAAACGGATCCCCTTCTCCCCCTCCCCCAATTTAAAGGTTTTGGAGTCAATTTTGTGATATTATATTATATATATATTATAATAGGCTTCCCTTCTATTTCAAAAAAAAATATATATATATATATAACTATTCTAGGTTACCTTCTATCAACATACCAAGTTTCAATAAAATCTACCTTAAAACTGCAAAAATGGATATGATACTTCCTCCTATTTGAAGGGTTTGGGGTGGATTTGAAAAAAAAAATGTAATTTCTTTCTGAAAAGTCCGCATACCAAATTTCAGGTCGTACTACAAAAATTGCGGAATGTTCCATTCAAACTTCCAACCCCATTTGAGGGAGTGGGGGTGAAAACGGATAAAAAGTAGCCTAAAACCTATTCTAGGTTACCTACTACAACATACCAAGTTTCAATAAAATCTACCTTAAAACTGCGAAAATCGAATATGACACTTCCTCCCCTATTTGAAGGGTTTGGGGTGGATTTGAAAAAAAAATATGCCATATTTTTCGTTTCTGACAATAGTCCGCATACCAAATTTCAGCGTCGTACTACAAAAATTGCGGAATTTTCAAACTTCCAACCCCCATTTAGGGAGTGGGGGTGAAAACGGGACAAAAAGTAGCCTAAACCTATTCTAGGTTACTCTATCAACATACCAAGTTTCAATAAAATCTACCTTAAAACTGCGAAAATCGATATGATACTTCCTCCCTATTTGAAGGGTTTGGGGTGGATTTTGAAAAAAAATATGCCATATTTTTTCGTTTCTGACATATAGTCCGTACCAAATTTCAGCGTCGTACTACAAAAATTGCGGAATGTTCCATTCAAACTTCCAACCCCCATTTGAGGGAAGTGGGGGTGAAAACGGGACAAAAGTAGCCTAAAACCTATTCTAGGTTACCTACTATCAACATACCAAGTTTCAATAAAATCTACCTTAAAACTGCGAAAAATCGGATATGATACTTCCTCCCTATTTGAAGGGTTTGGGGTGGATTTTTGAAAAAAAATATGCCATATTTTTTCGTTTCTGACAAACAGTCCGCACATCAAATTTCAGCGTCGTACTACAAAAATTGCGGAATGTTCCATTACAAATTCCAACCCCCATTTGAGGGAAGTGGGGGGTGAAAACGGGACAAAAAGTAGCCTTAAACCTATTCTAGGTTACCTTCCATCAACATACCAAGTTTCAATAAAATCTACCTTAAAACTGGAAAATGGATATGATACTTCCTCCCCTATTTGAAGGGTTTGGGGTGGATTTGAAAAAAAAATATGCCATATTTTTTTTTCTGACAACAGTCCGCATACCAAATTTCAGCGTCGTACTAAAAATTGCGGAAATGTTCCATACAAACTTCCAACCCCCATTTGAGGGAGTGGGGGTGAAAACGGGACAAAAAGTAGCCTAAAACCTATTCTAGGTTACCTCTATCAACATACCAAGTTTCAATAAAATCTACCTTAAAACTGCGAAAAATCGGATATGATACTTCCTCCCCTATTTGAAGGGTTTGGGGGTGGATTTTTGAAAAAAAAATATGCCATATTTTTTCGTTTCTGACAAACAGTCCGCACATCAAATTTCAGCGTCGTACTACTAAAATTGCGGAATGTTCCATCAAACTTCCAACCCCCATTTGAGGGAGTGGGGGTGAAAACGGGACAAAAAGTAGCCTAAAACCTATTCTAGGTTACCTCTATCAACATACCAAGTTTCAATAAAATCTACCTTAAAACTGCGAAAAATCGAATATGATACTTCCTCCCCTATTTGAAGGGTTTGGGGTGGATTTTTGAAAAAAAAATATGCCATTTTTTTCGTTCTGACAAACAGTCCGCACATCAAATTTCAGCGTCGTACTACAAAAATTGCGGAATGTTCCATCAAACTTCCAACCCCCATTTGAGGAGTGGGGGGTGAAAACGGGAAAAGTAGCCTAAAACCTATTCTAGGTTACCTACTATCAACATACCAAGTTTCAATAAAATCTACCTTAAAACTGCGAAAAATCGAATAACTTCCTCCCCTATTTGAAGGGTTTGGGGTGGATTTTTGAAAAAAAATATGCCATATTTTTCGTTTCTGACAAACAGTCCGCACATCAAATTTCAGCGTCGTACTACAAAAATTGCGGAAGGTTCCATCAAACTTCCAACCCCCATTTGAGGGGAGTGGGGGGTGAAAACGGGACAAAAAGTAGCCTAAAACCTATTCTAGGTTACCTACTATCAACATACCAAGTTTCAATAAAATCTACCTTAAAACTGCGAAAAATCGAATATGACACTTCCTCCCCTATTTGAAGGGTTTGGGGTGGATTTTTGAAAAAAAATATGCCATATTTTTCGTTTCTGACATATAGTCCGCATACCAAATTTCAGCGTCGTACTACAAAATTGCGGATGTTCCATACAAACTTCCAACCCCCATATTTAGGGAGTGGGGGTGAAACGGGAATAAAAGTAGCCTAAAACCTATTCTGGGTTACCTACTATCAACATACCAAGTTTCAATAAATCCGTTCAGCCGTTTAGGCGTGAAAGCGTAACAGACAACAGACAGACAGAACAGACGACAGAGATACTTTTCACATTTAATACTATTAGTATGGATGTTTTTGTTTGTATTCAAATTGATTTATATTTTTGACATTGTAAATGAATTTTGTTTTTGGTTAATATTTTATAGATTATATTAATATTTTAAAAACTGTATTTTTTTAATTTTGAAATAATATCGACTCAATGAGTATTACTTTATTTGATTTGCACGTCGTAATGTTCACGACAGAATATGACAGGACATCTTTTTAAATTTAAGACCACATTGTATTTTACTATATTCTGGCAAATAAATGGATTATTATTATTATTATTATTAATACCCATGTCGTACCTATACCGATATTAGTTGGAAGTTTGTCCTCGAAGTTGTAGACGAATATGTGTACTGGGACAGGTAGTTCCAATGGGTAGGCAATTTCGAGAAGGAGGTTTTCGTCGAATTCAATTAGGATGGGCAGCGTTCGGGAAAGGCAGATCTTTTCGTCCAAAATACCTCAGTGTCTCAAGACGAAGGTCTTTGACCAGTGTGTTGCCAGTTATGACATATGGAAGCGAAACGTGGTCGCTCACCAAGGGCCTCTTGAATAGACTCAAGGTTGTTCCCTACGCGATAAAATCGAAACGAGGATATTCCGTAGGAGACTAGGGTGACGACAAGCCCAGAGGATTAGAAGTTGAAGTGGCAGTGGGAGGGCACATAGTGGTAGAACCGATGGCCGATGGGCGGAAAGGTTCTCGAGTGGCGTCCACGTAACGGAAAGCGAAGCGTAGGCCGACCCCTAACCAGATGGACGGATGATCTGGTTAAGGTGGCGGGTAGCAGATGGATGTCAACTGCAAGGGATCGGTCCGCGTGGAAATCATTAGGGGAGGCCTTCGTTCAGCAGTGGACATAATTAGGCTGTAATGATGATGATGATGATATCTACCTTGACGTCGTTATCGCCGAATTCATGTGATTAATCTAAAATATGTTTTAATAAACAAATAAAAATGCCAACATCATCGTGTTTAGGTTACGTAGAAATGAATAACAAAGTTGGAATGTCACAAGCTATTATAAGTTTCAAGTCTTATGTCAACGTAATGCTTTTACTAAATAAGACTAGGATCCGAGTAATAACACATGCGAAGCGTTTAACAGAGTTATCTCCTACCGAATTGGCACGTTTAATTGAACGCCTGTTTCAGCCATTAGCGTACGGGACAACAGTTATTGGCAGTAGGCGGCCGGTCGGAGGTTGAAATCACACGTAGCGTGTCGAAAAGCTACGATTTTGGAACGGCGACCCGCTTCGCATAACACGTAGCTGTGTTAGCAGCTACGATTACGTAGCATCATCGTAATGGAACATGTATGTAGACACCCAACGCTACAAAGTGGTGAGTCTACACTATACATAACACGATTATTTTTCTAGCCATTAGAAACTCGACGATGCAATTGCCTACGGGGGTATGAATATTTTTGTAAAAATATTTTAGGAAATATCATTCTTTCCGAATGTGACACGGCCAATAAATCGCATAATGGTGTCGTAAAATTTCGGCGGTATTATCTTGGGAAAACCCAGCTATTTTACATTCACCTGCGAGGTTTCCCTCCGCGTCCAATTTATGTTAGTGGGCACAAAACGAACGCTGACAAATGTGGAAATAAAATGAACATACGTTTTATCTCTGCGTTCACGGAGTCGGTTTTCGTGCTAGCGACACGGCGGGGGGCCGCAGCGGGGCGCGGGTGGGCCCGGCTTGGGGATACGCGATCTGCGGACTACTCTCCGAGCCGACCTACACCTACACCCAAGTGCTTCCTAACAATTCGTGTAGAACTGTGACGAACACTCAACAAACAATATTTGTCACGCGTTTGCCCGACCTTACTTTTTGTTTTGCGGTCACTCTTTTTAGATAAGCAAATAAAAGCCTAGCTTGTTAAGGAGGAACAGTATTATATGGAATATGTCATAAATTGTAAAACAAATATTTTTAAGACGATTAAAAATGCTTTTTAAGATAACATTTATTATGAGAACGTCTTAAAAGCATCCCTGGACTTTTCAACCGCTCGCGTAGTTCTTACTTAGGTACGGTACAGCGACGAACGAAACTAAGTGGAACTTTTCCCAGGTAGCTGTATATAAAAAGAATTTTTAAAGATACTTCACATTGCAACTTAGCAAACAACGCTTTGAACTTTAAAAACAACGTACATGGATACCGGGCTCCATATTGAGCTGAGAAGTATACAATGTTATACATTGAGTTGTAGTACAAATATCTACATAGCTAGTTAAATAGAGGACATGTGTAGTCAACGGAAATACCAATACAAGAGATAAAATTAATGTAGGGGTGCAGTCGGTAAGATCCGCGCGGTAGACAAACACAGCCCCCACTTGCTCCGCTTCGACGAGCGTTCTGATAACCGTGCATATCGTAAAACTTTATTTACCACCTCCACTCCAATTTGTCTTGGCGAAACTTTTCAACTGAGATATGATGACAACTTTCCGTTATTACACACGAACGAACTTTGATAAGCAAGCTATATGGGCATACAAATATTTCAAATCGATGAGGTCCTGTTGAAGTTTCAATATTTGTTTGAAGATTAATTACTATGAATACCATAAATATTACTATGAATACCATAAATATTACGTTGTTAATAACGAATAAAATCAGTCATTTTATAACACGAGAATCTAATTAACTAATCAAAAGGCTCATAAAATTAATTCTAGGAAATGATATCCTATAACCATACTGTGTAGGTAGCCTGTTGGCAAAGGCCTATGTCATATATCACAGTATAATGATTATTTGATTGAAAAATATTGCATAGAACAAAATTTCATAAAAGAAGTAAAATAATAACTTTGGTTTTATAAAAATATTAAATTTTTAATGTTTTACCTTTTGTAATAATCATTTAATGTGTATCATTCATCTTCTATCATATATTCACGCACATGTTATTTTTGCTTTGTTGAGCGACTACGCTAATATACGCCATTGCACGAAGTCGTAACTTAGCCACTCAAACAGTTAAGTTACGGAATTATACTATGGGGTAATATTAAGGGCGCCGCGAAATTACCCAATAAATACATATTATAACGAATATATAGCCCACAAACAACCTTATTTCGATAGCTGATGTTACAAATTCGTTTCTACTAATTTTATAATTAAAAGTGCAAAAATAGTTGATAAATATTAATTGTTTTTTTTCTTTGATGACAACATATTTAAGATGTATATCGATAATATCAAATACAGTTTCATTCATGTATTTAAGTCTATCAGAGATATTTCATTTTGACGATCCATCTGGTACTGTTTGGCCGTCAGCTATTACACCAAGGGTTCCGGGTTCGGTCCCTGGGCAATCTTCTTCTTCTTAGCGTGTCGAAGGCAAAACACACATTCAAATTTGAGCGACCCAGATGAAAACCAATGTTTACTGCCCTGGGTCTGGGTGTTTTCTATGTAAAATATTTATATTATTTATTTTTGAAAAAAAAGTAGTAGTTAGTAGTAGTTTATCCGTGGTCGAGTATCCATATTACAGGTATGCTTAGTTTAGGACTAGATGGCGCTGTGTGTGTCTGTGGATATTTATTTCTTTATCATTTTTATTATTTATTGTCAGGGTACATTTTTATGAAACAACACATATAATAAATTAATATCTAGAATTCGTTTTAAAACACCAAATCCATAGTGACTCTAACAATTAAATTATTACTTAATTAAATTAAAACTCAAATAGTCTGACTCACACATATACTTCACATTTATACTCGTAATATTAGTATGGATAGTAGGGATTACGTCCTGAAAAAAGATCGGCACCTTTATTTTTTGTAATGTGATTACAAGGTTATTGCAACATGTATTAAACACATATAATATTTCCTAAACAAAACGAGCCATACGAGTATTTCAGAAATACTATTGAGAAGTTATATCCATCCAACTCTGGCGATCAACAAGAAACCAACGGTTCAGTTTCCTACGACTTTATCAAGATAACGTGTCCTCGCACTTGGCACCCGAATAGGGAATATTCTCTGGATAGCTTTGTGGACAAACTTATGTTCTCCTCCAAACATTTCCCATCTGATAATAATACACCTTTTATATAATTGGAAAGAGTTTGGATAAAAGTAACAAAGAAACGTCAACGAGAAATGCGATTTTTTATTAATTATTTTATCATAACTTATGTTTGACATGATAAGTAATTCGTTATTTTACTTGGTGGTAAAAATAATTAGCACATACCACAGAAAGGTTCTCTCCGATGTAGTACTTACCTACTTCGTTTGTGACTTAAATATTTAGGAAGTAGATTCGCATTTCACAAGATCACGTAGAAGTAACTCCTATTGCCAGATTGGTTAGGCTATTTAAGAATAATGTCGAAAAAAGGAAATCCGTATTTCAAATGGTACGTTAAACCAATGGTCCCGATAACATGGCTACGCGTCGATTGTTACATTAAAACGATGACAGAGAACGAAAACTGTTTTTTTGGAATGTCTCATTGTAACCCAATTTATGTGATTCTTGGGTGTTCTTTTTATTTTTACGATAGACCGTTAGATTCGAACGTTTTCTATGATGGCAACAACTAAGTGAAAATCATTAATATAAAATATTTTAGTTGAAAATTATAAATCTTACCATAGATTTATAATTAGCGCGCTACGCTTCATCAATTCATCATCAGCTTATTAAACGTCCCCACCGAGGGGCACGAGCCTACCCGTATAGGGTGTATAGGCCTTAGTCGTCCACGCAGGCCCAATGCGGATTGACCGACTTCACGTACAACCTTTGAATCTCTTTGCAGGCGTGCGCAGTTTCCCTTCACCGTAAGAGCGTCGGATAACTTACATATAATTTCGATAATTCGAAAACACATTGGTATGTGGCGGGATTTGAACCTCAGCCCTCCCGGTAGGAGGGTAATAGTCCACACCATTGGGCCACCGACGCTTACGCTACGCTTATAACCGAGTAAAGTCGCAACTATTACGCAACTATAATATCATCCCACCAGACGACCACATAAGGTTTGCCTTGGGAAAAAGATATCAGAAACTTCTTGAAGTGCTAGGAAGCTGAAACTTAGAAAAAAATAATCACTAAAAGCACACACAAAAATAACTAAAATCCCACCAAAAACATTTCATGCAAATTGTTACCAAGACAACCACATAGGGTTTGCCCTGAGAAAAAGATATCAGATCTCGTGGTCTTGTAGAACCAAACTTCTGAATCTACACGACATAACTCTACCGATACTAACTCCAACAATTTCTACATATCAGTTAATATGTATGACCTGGCTGTGGCGTTACTGCAGATCAGAAACTAATTATTCGCATCGCCCTTACTTAGCGAAACGTCACGAAGTAGTCAAACATTTTGATTATCATCAGTGTGTCAGTGACGAAATCGAAGTATTTTTGATATCAAAAAAAATGATCTATTAAAACTTTGAATCATTAATTAGTTTTTTATAGACATCATATCCTGAGAATATGAGCTATCTGGTACATCGAAAACCAAGTCTATGAGAGTTCATAAACACCAATGAGTCTACTTTTTCTTATTGTTTTTAGTTATGATTCAGTATCCTTAATACATCGTTATGAAAAACTTGCTATTTACGAAACCCATAGTACTGCTTTAAATAAATCTTTATGCACTGGGAACGTAAGTGTTGTATCATTGTCAGACGTATTCTAGTTATTTAATGGAAATGCCAAGAATAAGGTCGGAACCCAAACGTGACTAGTTTGAAAAAAAAAATACTTCCCTAGAAATATTATTTGTATAAAAATTATATTGTAACGGGTCAAACCGATTTCAATAGAATTTTGTCATAATGTCATAACCATAACTTTGGAAAAGGAATACATTTAATGGCGAAAATTATTATATCACCCCAATACAAAATATCATTGTATCACCCACCCAGACATTAAAATTATCATACAAATGTGCCGTATTAGGATAGATCTGACAATGATTTTGGCGCATACTATAGGATCACTACTGATAATTTACGCCGTCAAGCCCAAGACAGAACTACCTAAAATATATGTACATGTAAGTAAATATTGCATTAATCTGGTGCATAATAGGGAAACGTTTCATGCCCGTTGAGCCATTTCCCTGGTCCAGATAATACACGGCGGCGCTCACAAAGGCCATTGGCAACAGCCGAGAAAGCGTATAGGCCGTGAATATATTGCTCATATACATTTGCTGATAATTAAATGACAGATCACGAATTAATTTAGGAGTTCATTTATCAACTGATGATGTAAAGTCCTAAATTAATTTAATAATAATGCTTACAATAAATTTTGAATTACATAGCTACCGTCGCTTTCTGTGAACCATATATTTCATTTTTACCAATAAAAACATTTGGCGCGCTTTATCTATGGAATTTGGAAATCTGACGAGATTCACGATGATGATACACTGTCCAGGAAGACCGAAGTACGTTCAAAATAAATTAGTCAGAACATTCCCATGATACACGCCGTATCTCTACGTAAACTTAAAAGTGCAATCCTGTAAAAATATACCGGACGATGGTCACACTTTTTAAATGCAATTAGTGGAAGAAGTCTCAAAACTGTTTTCAAAATATGTTAAATATGGTGACAAGTAAACGTAAAGTAAATATATAAACATATTTGGTTTTTTTGATAAAAGGTTTTCATTGTACACAAAATCCATTTTAAGTGTTTACTATGAACCTTTTACGTAGGAATATCTGCCAGATGGTGCTCTTCGAAACTCAGGATCATAAATTAACTAGACTATAGACAGCCATTTTGTATGTGATCCCTAATGTAGTTATTGTCTATGGAAATACTGAAAGAGACAAGTGGTCGGTTTATCGTAGACTGTCTTTTAACATCACTCTTGTCGTGAGGCTTTATTACACATACCAACTCGCATATATAGTAAAATAAGATTACTCAAAAATGACTCTAGTGTTCAATACTAACAGTTGTAAAAAGTCTTTAGTTTGTGCCATGTTAGTTTAATTAATTGTGTAGATACATGATGCAAAATATTTCCTAAGACTTAAAAGTTAGTGAGAAAATGTATGAAACAACTGTTTCATTATCATCATTATGAATGTCCCTATCGAGGGGCACAAGTGGGCGGATTGGCCAACATCATGCACAACCTTTGATTCTCTTCGCAGACGCAAGTTTCCTCACGATTTTTTCATTGACCATAAGAGCGTCGGATAACGTACATTATTTAGAAAATACATTAGTACGTGGCGGGAATCGAACCTGCAGCCTCCCGATGGAAGTCAACAGTCCACCCATTAAACCACCGACGCTCCTGTTCTGAACTGTTTCATATTGGGTATTCATTCATCCATTTAAACTTGAACATTATTTTCCTACTCCATTTTACATTTACTAAACACTGACTAAAAATGTTAATAACATATTCAAGTATATGAAAACGGGTTAGGAAATAACAAGGAAAATCGGAAGCGACGATAAAACTTAAGTATAATTGAATGGCAAACAGTTTCAGGAGATTCAAGAGCTATAATGAGTGTAGACAGAAGTGTGGGAGCACGTAAGGGGCTCGCGCCCGCTCCCGCGCCGCTCTAATGAAGCCGTAACCGGCCGGGCGACGGGCCGTGCAGCGCAGGCACACCTGCCCGCATTCGCTATATAAATAAACAGCTTCTCGCAAGCTAAACAATAATAAATATCGATTGAAACAAACGAAGCAGAACTGTTATCGTTATTGCCCTTTGTATTTTTGGAGACCTGGATTTTACTTCGTGAGTCATTCAATCGAGATATGTATGCTTACATCGACAAAAGTCAGAGATACCGCTAATTCAGTTAAGTCCCGGATATAGCAGATACATTGGTACCTGCCACAGTTACTCACAATGATCTCAGAAATTTAAGAGCATGACCTGCTACATTGGACCAATGCTTTTTGAAGGACGCCGGGCCTAATTGTTGTTAGACTGAGTTGGAGAAAAAGTTAACGCGGAGTCTCATGACACTTTATTTATGTACTATGCACATTCCAACCCCCTTATCGCACAATCTACTAACTATGCAATGTTAGCAAACAACCGCGCCTTTACGAATCCCGTAAATGTAGACGTCCCCGGGCCGAACTCGACGACCCAGATGCCCGATCAGTATGGCATTGTGGCAAACAAGCGCGTATGGCCCACATGTAACAATTTAAGACCGAGGTACCACCACTGCTAGCATATCGTCGCAATTCTCTGTATGTTATTTGTGTTAGACCAGTACTTATTCGCGTTACCAGCACGTCACTTTTCTCCCAAACATATACCAGGTTATTTAGCCGCCCCTGCAACGCCATAAGCCGAAGCTTTTGCATGACGGTAGCTCGTTGCATGACGACCTCTGGTGTACGGTTGAGACGTCGGCAATTACACCAAGGTTCGGGGTGCGGTTCCCGGGCAAAATAAACATTTGTGTGCATGAACATGTCTGTTTGTATGGTCTGGGTGTTTTCTATGTATAATATGTATGTGTGTAAAGGCATGTTAGTATGTTTATCTGTTGTTTAGTATCATATTACAAAGCGGTATGCTTACTTTGGTTTGGTTTTGTGTGAATTTCAGTGGATATTTATTCGTTTGTGTGCTTAAAGCCATGTGCGCTTGCCACTCGGGGAAGCCGTGAAGGCCACCCACGGTCAACAGCAAAAAGTCATGCATAAAAAACTATTTACTATAGCAAAAGCGTCGGTGGCTCATTGGTGTGGACAGTTGACCTCCGATCTGGAGGTGCGGTTTAATCCCGCCAGTACCAATATATTTTCGAAATTATATGTACATTTATCGGACTCTCTTGCGGTGAAGGAAAAGATCGCGAGGAAACCTGCGCACACCTGCGAAGAGATGCAAAGGTTGTGCGTGAAGTTGGCTAATCACATGGACCGAATGGATGATCACCTTCTCACACCTTTCAAGGAAGGCCCTCGGTGGGACGTTTATGAGTTGATGATAAAGATGACTATAGCAAAAAATTATGTTTATATCAAATAATAATAACGGTTTTACGAGACACAAGTTTAAGAAACAATATTAACACCAAATTTGGTTTTAATTTCCTTTATAGAGATCAAACGCATACATTTTCACACAGGCACATTATAAGAACTCATTATTTAAAACACGCTGTTCCGGCTTGACATGTATTCCACCGTTCCATATGTATAGGCTATTAATTCCAGCCGAACACAAAGCAAATGGTCGATCATCAAATTTGAATGCGGGGTCGAATCACGAAAGAGAGCTAAAATAGGCGGTGGAACGGCACAATGGGGAATAGGCAAAAGCAGATTCAGATCACGGGGCTGTGTTAACCGGCACAAGTTCGATATTCGGGTGATGGCCCCCGCGCCGCCGCCGCACTTCGTAGTTTATCTAATATTCGCAATTTACGAGGATCGCAGAGTGTTCCGCTGGGAGCCGTGGCGCTGTCATCGCTCCGCAGTACCTGCCGGCTGCAACTACCCTACCGTTAACTTATCGTTGCTAGCTTTTTACACTTTTACGACTATATTGTTACCTGCCCGGGGAATAAACGTACTTTACTTGCGAATTAAATTCGTACGCTGTCTATCTATACTACCCGTTATATCAAACAAAGTTTGACAGACTTGTTATATCAGAGGTATGTAAATTACTTAAATACGTTTTTGTTTTTCCGTTACATTCTAATGCCATTTAATGCTTACACATTTAAATGTCATTTAATACTTACATATATCTTTATATCATAAAATTTAAATATAAAATAAGTGCAACTCCCGTATTTACCAAGAAAAAATAAATGTTATCTTAGTCAGTAACCTAAGTAAAAATAGAAAATCGCCTCGGAATGCGTCACGTTGATTCTCACGATTTAATAACCACCTTAAAAGAAGCCCTGTGGAAATATTACGGATAAGATAATGCTGTTTGGGAAGGAACTATTACGAAAGTACCTAGGGCTATTGTATGCGCGCTAACAATTCAATACGAGAGCTTCGGTCTAAAGTCTTTGCCGGATCTATCACACTTAGGTAAATCTCCAATATCCGCCAAGATCGGCTTCCAAGGACATGTCTACATATTATATACAGACCATGAAGTCGAGGCTATGAGATTATATACCATGGCGTACTGCTTTACTTTTAAAGTGTTGCTCGAAATAATGTTCTTCTCTGTAACACCTTTTTATGAATTGTTATAATGTCATGTCTAAGTATTTTAATATTATTTTTGAAGTAAGTCATTCTCTGGTTAATATTATGTTTAATGTGTGCTAATATTTGTGAAAAACTTTATTAAGATATGTTCTTATAATGTGTATCCGAAGCATGTGAAAGATGCAAGAACTTTTGATACCCTATGACAATCACGATTGGTATTTGAAATCTAAATTCAAACAGATCAAAATCACATGTTCACTTACGTATTCAAAATATCTTAGAGTAAATGTAAAACAATAGCTGAATACAATAGAGACGGACTGCGACATATTTACTCAAATT
>PQWD01000812.1:0-22541 GCA_019425675.1 Leucinodes orbonalis
TAATTGTAACAATTACACGTTACATCGTAAGTGTTTTTACTAGTTAAAGAAAACTGTTTTCAATTAAACTCTGCTCGTAAACGTTTAAACTGCACACGTAATTATTCTGCTTTATTGTTTGGGAAATTAAAGAGTATTTGCTTTTCGATAATTACGCTAAGCATTGTGCTGGACGTCAGAGAGCGATTTCAGCAAAAAAATAAAATAAAAAACGAAATTGTCTGAAGGAATAATTGTTTAACAAGCCCTGTTTGTTGTTCTAAATAACGCCAATTAAGAGGGAGAATGGAATTTAATCTCGTCAAGGTAAATTTAATAAATAACACCAGATTTGTTCTTTGTTTCATGATTGTTTCTCATTGATAATGGGCTGGCATTATGTAGAGTCGTTACATACAAGCAATGTTATGCGATCGCATATTGTGCGATTTAAACTGTTCTTTTAGGAATAATAAAAAGATTATATTCCCTCGGACAACGTTAGCTGTTGCCGGTAGTACTGGTAACTGACGTTGTGAACTAAAACCGTACATTACTGGACAGTTGGACACAGATCCTTCTCTTTGTGTACCAGAAGTGGGTTGCGAACGATGGCTTGCTTCGGGTATATACCATACGCAAGTCATCGGTGCGGAGGTCATTGTGCATCACGCCAGCTTCAGTGCAGAATTACGAGTGTCCAGTTGTTAATATTTCAGCCATTTTCCCGTTCACCATGACATCTATCCGGAAAAGCTCATAAGCTAAACACCAAAAACAAGCTTTAATCCAGCATCACTATGAAATGAGCAAGCCGTAACCCGCTACGCGAGCCTGATGTAAATTGGTGGGTTTTAACGAATACAACCCTAATATATAGCCGGGCCCGACGGTTTAACGAGCCCTTCAAGCACGGAATCTTCTTTCTTTAGACAATCACTCTACAGGTGGTAGATTTGATACTGAGTCGTTCCAGATATCGTCCCGTGAAATTGACGTGCATAACTTTTGTGTTTCGGGATGAGGGCACTGTATGTAGTTTAATTACAAGGTATAAGAGACCTAACATCTGTTGTTTCGGGTGACGGACGTAGTGCGTCATTGATGGAGAATGATAACCGTCTATCAGTTGTTGGTCTCCTTCAATGCCACTTTATCTTGGTCAGGCGTATCACTCACCACCAGGTGAGCGTCCTGACCGTCTTGTACTCTAATAGCTTAATAAAATCAGGTTATTCAGCCAGCGATGTCTTAACCAATCTTGTGAAAGTCGCACAAACAATATCCGTGTAAATGCGGATGTGTCATTTACCTACAATTAGGTAATTCAGTTAACTCTTATAATATCAACATCTATCAAGGTATACCTTACTTACGGCGAAGGAAAATAGCGTGAGGAAACCTACGCGCGCTTGCGAAGAGATTTAAAGGTTGTGCGTCAAGTCAACTAATCCGCACTGGGCCCGCGTGGACGACTAGGGCACATCTTTTACACATAGGCTCTTGCCCCTCGGACGTTTAATAAGCTGATGATGATGATACCGTACTTACACCTTAAGAAAGGCGTCATAACGTCATAAATCTAAATACTCAACTAATATACAAGTTCATTTTAACTCGTTGCGACGAAAATAAGTTCAATGGGAATAAAATCAAGTTACATGTATTTCAAACGTCAAGAAAGCTGAAATGAGCTTTCTGTGTGAATTTCTGCGCGAGCTGTTCCGCATAATATCGAGAAAAACACTTTTCACTTTGCTCTTTATGAAATATGCTATTTGTGAACGCAATATAATGTTGCTTTAACAATTTGTACCTTTTATTGGTGGTAAGAAGCTTGAGTGAATTACAAAGTCCCGAATAGTTCAGTTAAGCTGTAAAATTCCGAGTATTTTTTTATAGTATTTCATTATTTAAAGAAATTTCAATTAGTTGATATACTATCATCTAAAATAAGTAAAAAAATGCAGTCATCTATCGACTGCTAGCGATATGCCATCGAATCACCTCGCAACTTTTGACATAAAAATGTTTAATACGATTATTAGAAATGTTCCTTGGCACTTACTTTTCAACCCAGAATAAAACAAACTAAGAATACATTCTAGGATGTGGATCATGAATAGAATATAAGAAGTTCCTTTAGGGACTAACACAAGTCTCACCGACCCGTGTAGCCCGTTTTTTTGTTATTGTAAGCTAAAGAGATCACATAATATTGTGTATTAGTGTAAAATAAGGCAAAGTTAAAATGCCATATTTTTCTATGTATTTTTTTTATTTGAACTACTTGAACAGATTAGCCTTCATACTTGAAAAAACGTAGCTAATTAAGAAACTAGTAAAGTTTTCCTACATGTATTCCAAACTTTAGATCACAAAATATATAATTTTCTTTAACTATCTCAACGCAATACGCCTCATCCTAGACAGGATCCGTGTCAGTTTGACAGTAACCCACGGTAGCTACTAAAACAAGACAAAAGACAATCTAATAACACTGCAGTCGGTTATTACAAAGCGAACTTGATGTGGATTGACGGCGGGCGTGGCCGCTTGGACGTAGTCGTGTAATAACTGAGCTAAGTCAGGGCTAGCAAAGTCGCCACTCCATTGTACAAGTTAAATTCACTAAAACAGTTCTATTGATTATTTTTTTATTTTCCAAAAGCAAACAATGTTCTTAAATCTATTCGCTTATAAAACTATTGCTATAAACATACAGTGCAGTATTTGGACTTCCGCAGTCAGACTGGGATACACTCCCGTATTCTGACCTTAGTGACCTACCTTGTATACAGTTCCTTGATATAGAAAAGGAAAGTAAAGAGTAACAAAAAAAAGAACACAAAAAGAAATATTACAACAAATAATCTACAAATTATAATATTTAATTATTGATTTTGCTATTGTACTAAATATGAAAATTTTTGTGCCTAAGTTTACAAACCGTAGCCGGGACCGATAACATAAAAAATAAATATCCATAGATATTCACACAGCGCCTTCAAGCCCCAAGTTAAGCGTGAAGCCTGTAGTATGGATGCTAAACAACTGCTCAACATACTTATATTTATTTTTTGTAAATGCATACATATTATACATTGAAAACACCCAGACCAATACAAACAGATATGTTCATGCACGCAAATGTTTGTACTGCCGGGGATCGAACCCGGAACCCTTGGCGTAGTAGCCGACGACTCGAACATTTCACCAAATGGATCGTCAAGAACGTGTCCTTCGGAACACGAGATCATGGTTATTTTCACTCATATTTTTTGTCGTGGCCTGCATTATCGTAACCAAAGTGGAAACAAACGCAAAGTGACTTTCACGATGAAGTCTACCGGTGAGATTTGAACCCACCCACAAACTCCGGATCACGTAATGCTTTAAGCATTGGTTAAGACCACGGAGACAGTGTTGTATTAAGCTTTTAAACTTAAAAATTAATTATAAATACCATTACCAAATATAGGTAAATACAGTGGCACCCCTGTAATGCAAAGGTCTGACGTATCATCATACCAAGTGATGTTTACACGGATCAACACTCGTATAATTATCAGTAAGATTATATCTCAACACTACGCTACTCTAATGCCTTTCGGCCTGGGAACATATTGCTTCACTGCTTAGAAAAAGCATCATGACTTGAAAAAAGGTATCAACAAATAATCTTTAAATAAAAATCATAGGTACGCTTTTTGAATAAGTTTTTATAAAACTAGGTATATAATATTTTAGCTTAAAATTAACTTGCACGGTATTATCTAATACATTAATAAAAAAAACTGCAAATATGTTTGTAATATATCAGTAAGAAGCGAGCAGACTTTAAAAGAAATGCAACGAAAGAAGAGTGCAACTTGAACCTGATATGTGTTTGAGATGTCCTTTCATACAGCATGCATGTCCTTTCAAACAGCATACAAAGCCACAGTACTTTGCTAATACACATTTTGACTTTGTACAATATGACTGCTTAATATTTATCCGTCCTTATTGCGTGCCACACAGGGTCTGCACTGGTTTTATGTAACATCCTATGTACATTATGATTTGGCAGTAAATTATAGAGTATTGAAAATAATCTTTCAATCATCAAGGATGCCGAACATGCTTCGGTTAAAACTCTGACTAAGAGATGACGACAATAGAAATAGGTTTAGCAAATGCTAAAAAATACCCACATTATATATTTCTTTTTTATTACAAACAATTGAAAAGCAACATCGTAGGCAGCCGTAAAGCCATCAATCGTCGGCACGAAATCTAAAGGAATTCAGCTATATGGCAAATGCAAATACGTCAAAGAAAACTTTATTCGCTTGCAGCACGAAAGACGTAACGAGCCAACAAAGCTGTTACGAGTAAAGAGCTGCTGACGGACGGATGGTTTAAATGTTAAGTTGTGGGCGAATTTCGATTATTTTTCTGGAGAAACTTTGTACAATGTAACCTTTTCAACAAAATAAAGATGAAATTGCGTTTTTCGTAATTTCTTGCCACTAACAACGAAATTGTGGAATCAGTTGCTGCTGGAGATATTTTCTGAGCGATACTACCTGGCGAACATAAAAATGAGCGTATTCTCTTTTGAAAGGCAGGCAACGCATTTCAGTGCCCTCTGATATTGCAAATGTTCATAGGCGGCGGTGTCATTTACCATCAGATGAGCCGTATGCTCGTTTGCCAGCTATACCAAAAAAAGATTAAGCTAATTAGTGCCAAGTACTTTATTCTACATATTTTATTCCTAGCTGTATATTTTAAATGTGATATGTATCTCCTTAAGGAATTTGAATTGTATTGATATAAATACGTATCATATTATAAATAATAGAGATAGATAAGGTTTTTGATTCAATAATAATTATTTTCTGCCTCAAAATAAACTCAGGCTGTGAGCCATATTCACTTTATTCTCTCACCGTATGAAATCATTGTCAGTACTTATATAACTCTTACTTAATTCCGACCTCTGGTAATTAGTCCACTCATTGACAATGTTTAATCTAGATGAGAATAAGATACACGCTGCAGAACGTGTTCGGGGGTATTCCATTTTCTAAGAAACCAATAACTGAAATGCCTCTGCTGGGAGGTAGTTCAATATTAACAATCTTAGTCTTAGAAAAATATTATTATTAGTGTCCAAATCACTAACTTTAAAATTAAAAATCATAATATGATCAAAACGTCTCGTTAGTGTCAATAAAATTAAAAATATAATTATGATATCCTACCAACTAGAAGCAAACCTAGTGCTTCATAATATAACTGTCTGCGTCCAGCCTTGGTGGGACCGTCTTTAGAAAGCTGCTAATGCTGCCTCACATCCGATGCAGCAGTGACTCTATGCGTTTTCTAATGATTGCCATTGACTTAAGCAGCTCTGTCTTCCCTGGTCGCTTATTTTGAACATGGGATATATTCTTACTTTTAAAACTTCCGCCTTGGACCACCTCCTTGCTAGGCTTGCGGAGCGATTCTCGCCCGCAAACTCGGAGTTTCCTACGTAGAACCGCAGCTATTCCGACTAAGCGTTTTATCGCCAAGTCACAGAGCTGCGCTTTCTCGCAAATTTGACGGTCGCTTCAAGACGCATCCAACAGCAGTAAATATTACAAACAATGATACATAATAACGTTTTAAGTTTAATCTGTCTGGAGACATTGGCGTAGTAGATACGTTTTTGTGCAATCATGCACAAACGTCAGCTTTGGGAAAGTTTATAAACTTACAAACCTCAAATTTTTGACCAGCACAAGCACTCCCGGCTCATTTCTGTCATTTATCTCCTACAAATACTCGTAAATTCTAAAACCATGAATACCGTTTGAAAGGAATAGTTTCGCAAATCCACGCACCGCGGTTAGCACATTTGTCCGCCGCTTTGTGCCCACATTTACGAACATCGCGACCGCAAATATCTAAGCCCACTTTGTTGACATTGACCGCCTGATTTACCGGAATGGACCATCACACGTTGCGGTCGTTGTGTTTGTGAAATGTATCGGCAAGGAAACTCAGAGTTTGCTTTGAAATGATGCAGTTGACCGCACAGGTAATGTCATATGTCAGGGCTGCCAATTTTCGGTTGGCATTTTCAGAACTCCACACGAGAGATCAACTGTGCAGACCGCGTATGTATAAATAAAAAGCCTATAAATATATCTTATTACACTTACACAGCGCCATTTAGATCAAGTCTAAGCGAGCAGCTTGTGCCATATAAATTAAACGACGAATTAAAATATTAATGTATATTATGATCAGCCCATTAAACGTCCCCACCGAGGGGCACGACCTTACCCGTATAGGGTGATTAGGCCTTAGTCGTCCACGCGGGCCCAGTGCGAGTTGGACGACTTCACACACAACCTTTGAATCTCTTCGCAGGCGTGCGTGGAGGTTTCCTCACGATGTTTTCCTTCATCGTAAAAGCGTCGGATAACGTACATATAATTTCGAAAATTCGAAAGCACATTGGTATGTGGCGGAATTTGAACCTCAGCCCTCTCGATAGGAGGGCGACAGTTCACATCATTGAGCCACCGACGCTCATTAATGCATTTATTTTTTGCAAATATAAAAATCTACTTAAATCTGGCTGCTTTGGACTCGATTGAGAGGCGAGCTGAGCGGCTCATTGGCGACTCTACTCTGACTGACGATAAGCCTGGAGCATCGTCGTAGAGTTGCAAGACTGTCAGTTTTTTACAGGTTACATTTCGGGGAGTGTGCGATGGAATCACACGAGTTAATTCCACCAGCCCCTTTTCACCATCGGGATACAAGACGCAGGCGAGCATTCCATCCTTACGTGGTTGACATTTCATTTATCCGCACAGCGCGCTATGGTGCCTCGTTCATAATGCGCACCGCAAAGGAATGGAACTCTTTGCCTCCTTATGTGTTCCCCGATCATTACAACCTGGCCGTCTTCAAGGCAGAGTGAATAGGCTGTTTCTAGGCAGGCGTAATCAATCTTAGGCCGCATCATTACTTACCATCAGGTGAGATGGCGGTCAAATATCTGCCTATAATTGATAAGAAAAAAACTAGATTTAATTTATTTGGGAAAACACTCACTCAATAATATTCATGTCACAAATATACATGAATATTATTTTCGGTAAGCAACTATTGGAATGGTCGATCATTGGATGGGTGACCAATTTTTAATTATAATTTTTGGCCCGCGTGATGGGTTCTGACGCCATGATAAGATGATTTGCATACTAATGTACGTACTGCACTTGGAAAGAAAGAAGAAATCTTAGTTGTTGCTATAGTTTTTTTCTGCATAGAATTTACATGTATTTATCGATTCAAAATTTCCTTAGCCCCACTGACCTAATAAATACAAGCCTTTGTTATTTTTCGCCAAACTCCGGGTTTTTGCCAAGCAAGTAGTGCACATTACGTTGAATAATGTAACTCGATCAATTTTCTCGCCTTGTTTTCCTGGTCTGACCTCGACGTCGTTGTGTTAGTGTAATATTGAAATAGCTTTCTGAAGGGACGTGATCAACATTTGAAAGTAGTTGGCCTGTATTCATTCGACTCCAGTATGGATGGCTCCGAGAATTGTATTGGAGTAATGCTGACGTATAGCTATGAATATCTTGACAGTTAAGATATTACGTTATTGGTTATAAATAAAGATAAATGAGACAATATTGACCAATAATATCGATGGATATTATAACATATTAGGGAATGGGGTGACTTTGACTAGCCTCTTTTTCGAAGTGGGCTTCGTTCTCTTGCAAAATAAACATTTTGTGCTTCATATGAAAGTGTGTATCAACTCAGCAAATATAACAAACGATGGCAAGTTGTCATTATTGTCTACAATACGCGAGTGACTGCAAGACGGGAATCATGGCGTAGTTGCTATTTTTAACGAGCAGATGTGTAAGTATATACCTAGACTTATTTAGTGTTCATCAAAATGCAGCTAAACTAAAATTATTATCGTTTATGCAGTATCTGAGAAAACCTTTCTGCTCGGCTGTAAGCCGGAAAACAATTTTTTTTTCAACCGCTTTGTTATTTGACTACTTTATCGTTACATAACATCAATAGACTTTATTTCAATTGAAAATGAAACAAAAGTTATAACTAAAGTTTTCCTTTTATGATACGAATTGAACAGGACGATCACCTGATGGTAAGTGATTCACCCATGACTGACTATGGCTGAGTGGCATTGAAGGAGACCAACAACTGATAGACAGTTATTATACTCGGTCAATGCCGCACTGGGTCCGTCACCCTAGACAACAGATGTTAGGCCTCTTATACCCAGTAATTTCACTAGCTACAGTACCCTCATCCCGAAACACATAAGCGCATAGGTCTCTTATTGCACAGTACGATACAGCACTGCGGTGGTGCCTACGTAGACGAGTCAGTATCGAGTACACGTTAGTCCTAAAAATAGTGAATCGTACATATTTAATCCTACCTAAATTGGAGCCACACAGCTAACACCAATACAATTTTGTCAAGGTGCTGGTTTGAAGTGGAAGTTTAAAAATTAATAACGCTAGTTAACCACACATAACAACAATGGCAGTTTTTCACAAGTACAAGTATGTTAATATGAATAAACATGAATAAACACAACTGTTATAAAGTACACACTATATCATAAAAAATATAGAATTAATAGAATTTTAGGGTTCTCATGTAAAAGTTTCCAAATATTTTATAACTTTTATATTTTGACTTATTAAAATTATAGCCAATCTGTACAAGAGGGGTTTATTTTCTAGGGCAGTATCACAAGCCTGCTTGTAATGCATGGACCTCGTAACATCAAAATTCGTGCCGAGTCTACCTCCAGTCCAATTCATATCATGAATTCAGAATTGGAATACATTGTTGCGGCTCTCCCATTGTATGATTGTCTTGTTTTTACTTTATGCTGAATTTCATCATTGGACTACTCGCCACAAGATGAAATTCCATCTTCATCATCTTGCGCCAACCAGCGTTCGTCTACAGTTCGATTCATGCGTAATTTTCTTCACGTACTTAACTAATATGGAAGACCTACCAGCAGCGGTATTTCCTGACAAATATGACATGGGAAACTTTAAGAAAAGAGCATATTCCTATCTAAAAGGCAAGCAACGCAAAGGAGGCACTTCTGGTGTACCGTTGTCCCTGGGCGGGGTGAACACTTTCTATCAGGTGTCTCTCTTGTTCGTTTATCATAATCGCATATCTTTTTATCATAAAAAAAATTCGGTAAATAAATATTAGGACTTAGGTGAATAATACTCGTAAAGTATTATAGCTCTTAAGTAATTTTATTGATTAAATCAATCAGAAGTGCATGATACAATTACACAAGAGATTCTTTCGGTAATTCTATAACTTATATCAGTTAGTGTAACTTTAAGTTGTCCGTATGAAAAGATAATCTGTCACCGATTCGAAAAGTTGATTCAGCTGAGAAGAAAAATTTGATTGGTACTGAATAGTAGGATACATCTCCTATTGATTAAATGTATTCTTTAGCTCTGTGTACTTTTACTTAAATTTGCCCTGAAATTTATATTTTTCTACGACTTACACTGAACAGTGTCCCAAAAACTAAGAAAGAGGGTTAAAATAAATAAAACCACGGTTTCTAGTAAAAGTATCAGAATGTGTAATTTCAAAGAAAGTATGCCGAGACCTTTGCATAATTAAGAAAAATCTTAACAATGTCATGAAGAATATATAAATTGGTGACATCTAGAATTTGACTTACGGACTAAATTTGTGTGTGCTTTCAATCGTAAACACATACCATAAATTCAAAGAGAACTGCTGAGTAGTCTAAGGTTCTTATAGTTTTTTCTTTTGTAATATTAAATACTTCTTGTCTTCTTCTGGTTGCTCTTTGTTACTAAAGAATGCTGTGTATACCTGTAGTTAGTAAATAAAATAAATAAAAATAAAAATCATTTATTTCGAAAACGTGAGTCCATAGTGTTAGTAACAATGAAACTTAAACAACTATGTTAGAACAATATTTCTTGATTTGTAATTTAGAGTCTTTGGCGATATGAACACGGGTCCAATGTTGCATAATAACACTGTCCACGTCCAATCTCGCCGCGACCGTCTGTAGAAGGCTGTTGGTGCTGCCGCGTACACGATGGATCAGGGATGCAATGCGCTTTCTAATTATGGTTGGAAAACTATCGACCTCCGCATTTGCTAGCATCCCTGACGCACTGCAGTGTCGCGGCAGCCCCATCAGACACCTGAACGCATTATTATATTGAGTGCGCAGGGCCTTGTATGTTCCTTGGGTGTAATTTATCCATAGGCTGCACGTGTAAAGCGAGTGACAATAAGCTTTAAACAATGTGATCTTAACTTTTTTGGTGCAGCGTGCAAACCTGCGTGACAACATATTTGCCCTAACACACAATGCCCTAGGTCATCCTTGAGCATGTCGGTGACCCAATGTCCCAGGTATTTAAAACTGTGCACTTGTCTTAAAATAGTGCCATTGAGCTTTACCGGTGGAACTTTGTATGTCTTATTATTAGCTTTAAAGACAAGCAATTCACTTTGGACGCATTGTATTTAGGCCATGGGCTTCCGCATAACGCTCACATATACCAACGAGCTTTTTGAGCGCGCTGATGGAGGGGCACAGCAGCACCATGTCGTCAGCATAACTTATGTTGTTGACCAAGGTACCGTCAATCGAACAACCAACTCCAGCGCTGCTGAGCTCCACAATCAGTTCATTCATGTACAAATTAAAAAGGCTTGGAGAAGTTATACCACCTTGTCTCACGCCAAAATTAGTGTATGACCTAGAATTAGAAAAAAACACAGTTAGTGCATGACCTAGAATATAAATACAAATATTTGTGGTGTCGTAGTTAAATTAAGTATTTGTCCTAATGATATACCCATAAATAAATATACACATATATTTGATGGAATTTTATTAAGTGGAGTTTTTTACTTTAGTATTTTATTCCTATTATTTGATATTATTATTACAAATACTCGTAACATACAAATACAACCAATTGTATGTTTTAAATCGATAAAATTGTTTTAATAATTTTGATAATCTATAATGAAAAAGCTATTTTATTTGTAAATTGGATATACATGCGTTCTATGATTATTTTCGACCTCGAAGTCTACTACTTTCTTTTCTGAAAAAAAGGAAATCAGTTATTGATAAATATATATTTTGACAAGAACACTATTCTAAATTCAAATTGCCGAAGACCTGAGCTGATTTCAATGTTCGAACGTACGACGTTTCTCGAACAGATAGAGAATATTGCCCCACTGCGAACAATACAGAATGTCGATTTACTTTTTCTCTCGACATGAAACGAACACCATCTATTAAAATCCATTCATGTAATTTTGCATTGCCGGTGTTTCGCCATTTCAATCAACATGTTTCTTTGACAAAAAATGCTATTGTTGTTTTGTTTGCCTAAGCCATAATAATTACTGTTTTGTAAGAATAATCTTGAAATGAAAATGCCTTTTAATATCTGTATTACATTAAAATATTTATTTTCGCTTGGGTAAGTATTTGGTATATTTTCATGTTCATTACTTGGTTTTACAGCCTTTTGGGGCTAGATGGCGCTGTGTGGCTTAGGGGAAAACCACTCATAACACTATCGTAAAGTGAGCTTAAAGTTCGGCAGAAGACTGGTATTAACCTAAAATTTTCGAACAATTAAATAAGTTCCGAATCACAACTAATGACATAAGTTAACAATTAAACTGAAAATATAAGAAAGCTCAAAAACAAGACAAAAAAAATCGTTAAATTAATAATACATTCTGGCAGTAATACACATAGATGTTTAACTTGAACTCTAAAGAAATGGCTACTTTGTAGAATGCGACAGTAAAAGCCCTAGTCCAAGATTATTGGAAGTCATAAATTACTAGCGGCTTCAAAGATTTTCATTACATTTGAAGTCTCTTGACCGAGTTTCGTACAACGAAGACTAACTTTTATCACTTTGCGCAAGACATTTATTACGTTGAAAAGGTAGCACGATCAAAGGGAACTTAAAAGGGCGTCTAAATAAAACTTAAAAGTACGATTATTTTTTTAATTCAGTGATCGGTTTGCGCAAGTGACTGGTTAATATTGACCTATTATATAGTATCTTTAACTATTCTTAAACTTAACTTACTCTATCTTTAACATAATATGTGGATGCAGTGCTTGAGTCTCACCCTTAGATAAAAAATCACTAATCAGATGCACAATATCACTCAATCTTCATAATCACGTCGGTCGCTACATGTTATAGTGTACATAGTAGTATGATCGTGCTTTTAATTTGTACCTTTTTAATGAAACGTTAAGGTCCAAATTTAAATGAACAATTTCATGTTATAAAACTAAACTTTTACGACTATATTGAATGAACTGACGCGACGGTCAGAATTTTGCCCGTATACTTTTTTTATGTAATTGATAGTTAGTATTTTGGTTGACGTATCTCCTGATTGTACATCTTGGTAGTTTATTTTTAATCTTAGGTCGCCATAAATTTAATTTTTTTATGTAAAACACATTCACTTTCGTACCATAGCCTTATTCTCATTAAAAATGGTGCTATCCGGTTGACGTTTTTTTAAAAGAAATCAATTCTGATATCTCTGTCCTATCATCCTATTTTAATCCGAATGTGCTAGAATTGAAAGCTTTTCTTTGTTTTATTTGTTGGAGATGGTATAGTTAGATTACATTCTTCCGATGACGCATTGTTATTTGCCAGACGGTTATAATTGCTGTCCCTGTTTTGATTATGATGTATCAAGATGAGATTTTAATAACTTGATAGATGCTGTAAACCATTCTATTGTTTGCTAAATTGAGGTTTCAGATTCAAGTAACTAAACTAAATAAAAGACACAACTCATTACTTTGTCTTAATTGTGTATATTGTATTTTGTATAAGTATATAATACGTTACTTGTAATAGTGCTGGGCTACCGATACCATATTTATGCTGATATTGGTTCCTTTGCCTACCTCTTCAGCTAATTATATTGTACTCGACATATTGTTTTACTCAGCAATACATCTAATTTTGTTTTTATAAGAATATTATGTTAGATTTTGAAATTATTTCGTTTTTTAGCATTCAAATCATAAAAACATGGTATTTTTGTAGATGAAACTGTAATTACCTCAAGTCTTTTTTGATATGTCTAAGTAGGTATGGTGTTGTTCGTTTAATCATATTTTTGAAATATTTCTGTCGGGATTCTCTAGTGAGATTAACTTTGATTCCGAGATGCTGGAACAATACACGTTAAATACATTGGCTTCGTGTATAGTATAATATGTAATATTTTTTTATAGGTATGCACCAAGTTTCATTATTAAATTATTATAATATTTCTCTTCATGGAAATTCAAACTAAATATTAACTGTCATATTTACGATGCTTCATATAAAACTTAACGAAATGTATTAGTAATTTGGGCAGAACATTTGATAAAATATGAAAATTCCAATTAAGAATAGAGTTACTATGTTGCTTAGTTTCGGTAATGGTCTCGATATTATTCCAATATCAATTGTGGGTAATCGATTAATAATACCGTCTGATTCAAACACTGAGGACTAATTGGACTTCAAGATATAGGTTTAAAGACAATAAGATCTCATCCAATATCGTAGACAGACTTTGATTGCTTAAGTTGGATTGGGATTTAGGCAAGTTTAATTGTTAGAATGCCCCCGAGTTACTTGTTTTTAGAACTTATTGTTTGGTATAACATGTGTATGCTTAATAATTTTAGAAACTCCTAGCGTGATAATTTTTAATCTTAAGTATTACATAAATTAAAACAAAACTGGTATTTTTAAAGATCGATCGATGGAAATGTTCATTGCAGTTAATTAAATTTTTCTTGTATAAAAAACATTTTTATGTTCATATGAAAGCTTCAGTGTAAAATCAAATGCACCTGCAGGCGGGTGAGACCAAAAAATTGTAGAAATGCATTTGTTTTAAATGCTAAATAATATTATTGTACGATTTTATCGTACATCCAAATACGGGACAATCGAACAATAGTTTTTATGAAAGTAACCACAACTGGCGAAATGAAACAATTTATTTCTTACAGTTCAGAAAACTTCGACATCTTCAAAACGTTGGCTATTTATGGACAGAAAACAATAAATCCTATGGATTTACAGCTCAAGATTGTTTAGAAAGTACTATAAAACGATTGCGTCAATTCACCGTCACGCGCTGCAGTTATTAAAGTGTCAGACTCTTTCAGTGCCATTTGTCACGTCCCTTCAAAATGCGGTGGATTAGTCACCCTTTTGTAATGATTTTACACTTGGAACAAATGAGTGCAGAATGTCCTGGCCTAACGCCCGATCACATCTTCGTGCGGTTCTAAGTGTAATCCTTTTAGCGGTCTTGTTGATTCTTCTTCGTTTTTATTGTCAGCCTTGTAGGGTTTTATTTGGTGTGTTTAATCATTGTATCTGGTTAGGCTTAGGGCGCAGATGTGCAACGAAGTGTCTGTCTTGATTACATGACCGGAATACGAATTTAATTTGTGTGCAAGGGATGCCGGGCTATCGGTCGTGTTGCTTGTCACTGATAATGGATTTAAGGACGCACTGTGAATATTAAAATGTACTTACATATATTCGATTTGGACTCTGAGGAGATTTGGGAAATTCGGATGAGTTTTCCATTTTGAAGGATTTGAATGGATTAGATGCTTGTGAAAGAGGGGCTATGTTTTGGTTTGGTTATGCACTTCACGGAAAGGGAGACAGATCTGAAATTAAGGGACTTTGAAAGAAAGGGCAGAGAGCTTAAGTACTAGCCCCATTCTGGGATTAATATTGACAAGTAGAAGTCTCTAATTCCATATCAATGCTAATCGCATTATGGTTTTTAGAATTGGTGAAAAACAATGATTTATGTTTCTTAATATCTATGAAACCAAAAAGTTGTCAAGATTGCCTTAAGAAGTAGATCTTAGTCGCAGAAGGGTACAAAAATGATGATGACATACATGGATGCAAGCGTAATAATGATTTAATTCTTCATTATGACTACCAAGATAAGATGTTTTTCGAGAAGCCTGTTTACATGAAGTGGCTTTATTTTTATTTATATATTTCATAATATTTGAAGTCTGACTAACTATTTGTAGGACCAATATATAAATTTCTTTTATTAGACTTGTAGTATCCGCATTTGCGTTGCTCAAGAAAACAAAGAAAACTGCCACTTCTCCTGTGGCGTTTACATTATACAAGTGTAATTTAGGCAATATATCAAGTGGATGCCATATCATTGCAATTAGGTGCACACTTGTATTCGTGTTTTTGCGTATTGTGTTCACAACTTTGATGGAATGGTAACAATCACTCTACTTTCATTAGCATCGCAAATGAGAATGTTTTGGTGCCACCAACACGTCTCTACAAAATAAAGTCATAAAATTACAAGCAAGTGTTATAGATGGCCTGGGTATAATTACACGGTGGGTGCCAAAGACTGTTGAAATACAGATAGATAATTAGGAGTGTATTACAAACAGAAAATATGATATATAGACTATGCAAAACTATGTTTTTCCCAGTCAAAAAAAAGACCACCTTGAACGTTCAGTGCAAATATCGCTTATGGACAATATATAATAAGATATATTTAATGTTAAACAAGCTAACCTAATATTAAAGATGTTGGTGCAAAATGGAGTAGATTTTTGATAAGTAGAAGACAGTGGAAGGTTCAAGAAGAGAGCATCTGTCTCGCTAGATGGTAAAATGAATCGCTTCCTCTAACACTTGTTATGTCAGAGGCAATTTGTTAAAATACGACATTTTATGTGAAAAAAGTCAGATTATGAAGTACACTCGGTTTTATTGAGTTATTAACCAAAATTGGATTTCGTAATTGACCAATTTTAGTTCGCTCTTTGGTACATTTTAATCTGGCTACTATTCTTCTTCTTAAGAAAACATGTGTACTATATATAAAATAAAAAATAGTGACTTTTTAATAAACAAATGTATTATTGATGTCACATGAGCGACGAAATAAGAAATCAATCTATGTAATTCGGAATTACCATTATTTAGATCAATAAAATGTGTCCCTTCTGTTACCTTGTATTACAAGCTTAAGAATTTATGCAAAACGCCTTGGACTGATTCAGTCCTTTGTGGCTCGAAATAATTAAAGCTATTTAAATTTATGCGTGCAATAAATTCATAGAAGCCTTATGGCGCGCCGCGTTCACTGTTCGCCGTTGTTGTTTCCTTCTTAACTCAACGGATTTCCTTACGAAATGACCTTAGTAATGAGTTTACTTACTATACTACAGAATACATACTTATACAGAATGGTCGTGGCATTATGAAATTAAATTAATATTATTTTTTCAAGAGAGATGAATACAATTACTAACATAGTTAACCTGTGGCAGTCCACTAGGCTTAAGGCCTCTTAATTAACCCCTTGGCTCCTAGAGACACCTTAAAGCATCACGAGTAAAGGATTTTTGAGGAATGAAATGAAATAGAAAAAGAGTTTTGTGAAAAGACGTTAATAGTTAAGGATTTAGCCATAGTTTCGACGCTTTGCAGACGGGTTGGAGATATAATTATATCTATACATAGACATAAAATTGAAGTGCCTGTTTGTAATATTGAAATATAATAATATTGAGGATGAATTAACAAAGTGATTTAAATAAATTGGTATGAAATTACCTGACACTCAAGATACACATAGGCGTAATACATAGGCTACATTTTACTGCGGGAGAATATCTTATCGCGTCTAACACCGCGAGCCTACAGCTAGTCTTCCTATAAAAAGTTAAGTTGAATGAGAGTGCTATCTCTGGTGAATATTATGACCCTACGCTGCCTTCTACGTCATCTGCTGTCACTTACACGGCTTAAATTAAAATGTTTTTGATGGGTAAGCTATTGAAAATTCTATGTTACGATATCTGCTAGCTTATCACTCTATAAAAACCTACAAGTTAAGTGAGTACATCATAATCAGCTCATTACATTGCTCGTCCCCAGAGGGGATCCTACCCGTACGCGGATGTATAGGCCTTATTCGTTTATGCGGGCCCAGTGCGGATTTGGCGACTTCATGTTTAACTTAACCTTTTAATCTCTTCGCAGGCGTGCGTAGGTTTCCTCACCATGTTTGCCTTCACCGTAAGAGCGTCGGATAAACGTACATATAATTTGGAAAATTCGAAAAGTCATTGGTACGTGGCGGGGTTTGAACCCTCCAGATCGGAGGGCAAAAGTCCACGCCAAGAATAAAAGTGCATGCGGTTATATGCAAATAGTATAATTAATATTGTATAAGAGTGGTGCAGCATACGTCAAGGGGCGGGCTTTTAGTCCTATTTTGGTTTGTTAAATTTATTAAGTTAGACTTAACCCCTCGTCTATGGAAAACCGGGAGCTGGCATCTGATGATGGACTTTTTATTGTGTTAGATTGTTAGCAATAATGAGTATAATTCCTGATCATTATCTAAATATTGGTCTGTACTGGTATAATGAATAAACATTCATTGCCATTCACATAGCGCCATCTAACCCGAAATTAAGCGAAAAACTTGTAGTTGGGGTACTAAACAACTGATAATTATACTTATATACATTTTTTTTGTAAATATGTACATACATTTTATAAATAGAAACACCCAGACCATTATAAACAGACGGGGAAAGGACGAAAAATGGGTGCAGAAAATGATAAAACTGTTGAATTCTTACTTTTCTATCGTCCCGTCTTTTTAGTCTCTTGGTTTTGTCTCGTCGATTGTCCCAAAAGTCTTTCTTCTCAGTCTGTCAAATTGTCCATTCAAAGTCAGCCAGTCATGTCTTGTCAGTCCAAAGATGTATCTGTTTGCGATAACTTTTAACAATTATACAACATGAATGTGATTTACACCCATGTACTAGTATTGATTCGAAAACAATTTAGTACACGGACAACACATGCTTGGTTCAATGAATAAACCAATTAATAACCTATGTGGACACACGTTAAAATCATACTATGTTTAGATGATGACGTAGTTCCTGTATTATGTAGATTTGGTGAAATACCCCAAACAGTCATCTTCATGTTGTTCATTTGTGTTTTTCGGGAATCAAACCCTTTACGAATTCGTCTCGACCATAGTTATGGGTCGTCAAACTATGATACTTTTATCGTCAACTTAAAGGTATTTTAAGAAAACATTAAATCCATTAAGAGTGGTCTATTATACTCGTAGATGATACAAAAAATGACTACATGATTTAATTTTCGAATAAATGTACAGCTAACGAAGTCATGAAAATTAAATATTCTTCAACATAAATGTATTTAGTATGGAAGGGCAGCCCAAAACCGACGTATCACTAATCCGATGCGAGCCTATGAAATTTATTGGCTGTGAAACACGATGTCTAATTCGAACTCACACGCATTTTGTTTGCTGTAACGGGTAGGCGAGATTTAGTAGCTCAGTGGGTGGCCTGATTTTGTACTTATACAGAAAGATAAAGTACGGAATTATTTGCCTAACAAGCTGTGTCGGTTATATCCGTGTAATTTATTGTTTAATTACATAATAATTTTGTTGAAACTGCCATAGGGTTGTCGTTGTCTGTGTTTACAATAGTATGCTATGTTCTAAAAGTTACTCAATTAGTTTGTTCGTGTATTGAATTCCAATACTTTTTTTCAATATTTTAATTAAGAATTTCCTTGTTTCGTTGTGATTATATTTGTTTATGATTACGATAAATAATGTTTTCTTTTTTTGAACTCATTTTATCATTGAGCAAAAAATTGCCTATGTTCGGTAAGCGCAGTAAGTCACAGTATCCATCTCACAAATCAGGGCGAAACACAGGTAAACTAAAGCTGAACTGTTATGCGGGTGAGATTAAGACGGTAGCATGAAATACACGAACATCATTTAAGTATCTAATCTTACTTACTTACGATCATTTCACTTATGATGTCAATCAAGGTCGGGGCGTTTTTTTCGAATGCTGGATACCATAACTCTTTAATATTTTTATTATGACATACTGCAGATATGATGACGAGATAGGAAGTCAAACGGTCAGTAAAGAGCCCCGCCTGAAATACTGCGCCAATCAATTTTACCGTCGACTTGCTGTGGACGGTCTGAACTTGAACCGTTCGAGTTTTAATTATCGACTATCGATTCTGTTCCTTATAATTAAAATTGGTAATAAGTTATATTTTTATAGTGTACTTATATGGGTAACATTTTAAATAACCCTTTGACTATAATAGTAGCTTCAGAAGACGTACACGTGACAGTAGATTTCCTATTGGGTCTTGATGTTTTTCAGTTAAACGATTATGGCTATCCATAACGGAACCTATTGTCTTAATTTGAAAATAAGACAATAGGTTCCGTTTCTATAGATGACACCAATATTAACGCAAAATAATCTTATAATGTCTTATCAAAGTACCAAATTCTCCAAAATATTCAATACATTTTGTAAGGAACCTATAACTACTTGAGCCAAACTAATATTAAAACTCGAGTATTGCAAACAATATAACAAAGCCTAAACAAGAATAAAATTGATTAAAAAGTCGTTCAGAAAAGTTTATCATAAAGTGTAGAGTGATTCAAGGATAACTCCCTTTCGACCTACGAGCAGTCGATTGCTCTCGTTCACAACACGCGATTTATAAACTCGAGCACTGCAGTCACGAGCCGCTCTAAGTACCATTATCATTCATTCGCTCTTCCATTCATCCGTTCATTCATTCGTTCAGTGTTTAATTTGTGAAATTATGCGCGGTTCCAACGGCATAGTAATATTATGTATTTCTGTATTGCGGTATCTAATTGAAATTGATGTGAGCGATGTCTGTACTTTAGTTAATGAAAGTTTATTATTATGCTATGTTACAATTGTAACGGCTTAGCCCACTTGTAGAGTAATTATGCTGAAAGTAACTCATGTCCTTATGTGTTGTAAATTGACCAATCGTTTCATGTAAAGTTCGCGTGGTGGGTAATTCTACTGGGATCTGTTCTATGGTTTAGGAAGCCTAGTCTGAACATAAGTAAAGTTTATTTCATGAGTAGTCTTGTCAAACTATCGATAGCAGGCCTCTAAAATCATTTACTTTGGATGGTTAATGTTTGTGTTGTACCCTGTAGCTAACAAAGCACTAGTTCTGCTACGAGAAACTTGAAAATCCCCAATGCTTTTAATAATAATGATTCAAAGCGTTGAAGTCTATATGACAAAATTGATGATATTTTTTTATGTTTCGTCATCATAATTCATGAACTTCCTATGGTCCCAGATTACGTGCAGAATCTGTTAACGTCCACTTTTGCATGTCATTTATCATTTCATCCAGAATTTTTTGTTAGTCTAAGTCTTCCTGAATTTTCCATAAATCAGTTCTTCATCTGTCAATTTCTATATATCCTGCATCATTTATATCATCGCTTTGGTAATGTGGATATTCCTTCACATCACCTATATTCATGATGCAAGACAATCGTTATTGGTATGATTTTAGCTTTATACGTACTCTATTAAACTACTGTCTTATGTTTTATCTTTAGAAAAGACGATATGAGAGTAAAAAGTCATTATCTGATCCAACAAGACACCCTGTATTTAAAATAGCTACACAGTTGATAATAAGACATACGAGTTATTTCCCGGCTACTTATGCATTACAGGTTTACTATTTCACGGCTTCACTCTTTGTAAGATGGAACACGCGTTCTCGAATTAAAATTTCAAAACATTTTTCACGCTCCATGTAACTTAAAAGATGCATATTATTTGCGGTTATTTTAATTATGGCTGCATGTAAGCTGGCAAGCAAATATACTATCACCTCTGGTCATCAATAAAATGCGATGCGATTATTCTGGTATATCTGGTCTGTAGAATGTAGATTGTCCATAAATGTTATCATAATTAGGGATAAGAACACAGATTTCCCTATACAGGAGATGGGGCAAGCCGCGTTTATGTGCGACAAATGTAAGCTCAACGCGCATACACTGGCTGCCAGTTTACGCTCTGTGAGACGAGTCAAGTCGCACGAATTTTAGAAGAAATTACCGTTTTTTCCCAAATGCTGTGCAATTGTAACATGCCATCATCGCAATGATCAGTAAATTTACCAAGAAATATAGTAGTAATACTTTTCACAGGTAAGAACCGAAAAAAAATTGCGACACTGGGACTGCCTATAACTTGGCGGCTTGTCCAGTCTAAATTTATATTCGGATGTCTGTGGATGAGAATGATACTTTTTTTATAAAAATACACTCAGTTAAAAGACACTTTACATAAGCAGTAAATATTACTTATTTTCGTGTCTTTGGATAGAATCCCACAGGAAGGCGCATTATGAAAGTCACTTCTCCAATTTCGATATGACATTGCGGGACCTGATTCTCTGAAAAGAAAAATTATTCACTGTATTGAAGCACCCGTTAAGTTATTGGCTTAAATCTCGGGATAAAATCAATAACCCGTAGGCACAGGTCTAATCTCCCCATGGCTATGCTAAGTGTAAAAGTCGGATCCTTGCGTAAAACTTCGTAGACTGATGATGATGATAAAGCGTCGGTGGCTCATGGTGAAGACTGTTGCCTACCAATCCTGGAGTGTGTAGGCTCAAATCCCACCACGTACTAATATATTTTCGAGTTCTTGAAACTATATGTACGTTTATCCGACGCTCGTACGGTAAAGGAATACATCTTTAGAAAAGTGCGCATGCCTGGGAAGAGATCCAAAGGTTGTGCGAGGAGTCGGTCAATCCGCACTAGGCCCGCGTGATCGGTGGGGGCGTTTATAAGCTGATGATGAATACCACTAACGGTAGTAGCCGCGACCAACGACTTAATTGGTCTTACGAAGCACGAAAAGTCAAGGTAATATTTTCGGATAAACAATACGGTCCCAGAAAAATAATTAGTTGATGGTCACCCTACAGCAACTGCAGTCTCTTGTAAGCTTAATCTTTTTATTCCTGCAATTATATTCAGTGCGCATTAATATTGGAATTGACGGACGCGTTTACGTGTGGTAAACATGGCCTATGGTTATCCATTACGTAGTTGACGATCCATCACGTTTTTGTCGCGGGTCGTGATAGATTGATAATATGTCGATGTTTCATTGTAGACATAAATGACGCACAGCGGTGAACCGTAAATTATATTTTTGTAATATGTGTTTACTTATGGCGATTATTAATAAATAAATAAAAATAAATAAATACCTTCAGATATTGACACCGCCTTCTAATTCTAATATAAACAACCTCCTTATTTAATTTTGTAATACAAGTAATATGTGAGGTACATAGTAAACAACGGGTAAACAATTCCCATATACTTATTAAAGAAATTCTTAGGTGTTAACATTTCAGCATTATGATCCTCATTGGTACGTGCACAGATAAATAATTATATACTGCATACTATCT
>PQWD01000812.1:26225-68181 GCA_019425675.1 Leucinodes orbonalis
AGATAGTATGCAGTATATAATTATTTATCTGTGCACGTACCAATGTGTTTTTCCAAAAGCCATTCCTGTGCAATTGTAACATGCCTTCATCGCAATGAATCAGTAAAATTGCGACACTGGGACTGCCTATAAACTTGGCGGCTTGTCCAGTCTAATTGTATATTCGAATGTCTGTGCTCGTGCCCCTCGCTGGGGACATTTAATGAGCTGATGATGATGATGATGACGTTATTTTGCTCTGTTTAATATATATTCAAAAGTTAATTGGTTTTCTTTCTAGTGCAGTTCTTAAACATAACTGTTAAAAGCTTTAACCCCTTAACCGACGCAGTCACGTAATTTAGTACACACAATCGATTTTCTATTGGATCTACAATCCTAGCGGTTAAAAGGTTAATGTTTTAGCGGGAGAAATGTGGTTTGATCAATTACTGTGACCGCCATGTGTATTTAATTTAATTATCACTAATGGTCTGTCCATTATTGATAATGAGTGTTCAGTAATAGCATGCATATATCGAGTTTACCGCTGTTAAAATTTTGCCGTATGTCTGACAAACTTAAAATTGCTCCAAAGTTAAAATAGACTAGGGCACAGGGCCGATGAACGTGTTTCATTAAAAGATGGAAACCTTTTTATTTCGATTAAGATTTATTTTATAATTATGTGTCCTGCTGTTATCATTTCATTTCTTTGCATGAATACTTACACAATGTGAAATTACCGTGTATATGATACCTAACATCATACGTACAGCGTCGGTGGCTCATTGGTGTGGACTGTTGCCTTCCAATCTGGAGGGTGCAGTTCAAATCCATATATATTATTTTGACGATCCATTTGGTGTTGCGGTTGAGAGGTCGACTGCAACACCAAGGGTTCCGGGTTCGATCCCCGGGCAGTACAAACATTTGTGTGCATGAACATGTCTGTTTGTAATGGTCTGGGTGTTTTCTCTGTATAATATGTATGTATTTAAAAAATATATATATAAGTATGTTTATCTATTGTTTAGTACCCATAATACAGGCTTCACGCTTAACTTGGGGCTAGATGGCGCTGTGTGAATGTCAGTGGATATTTATATTTAAATCCGCCACGTGCCAATGCATTTAAGAATTTTCGAAAATAAATGTACAGAACATACATACATATGATTTTGAAAATATATTGGTATTTGGAATTATTTAGCACACAACATAACCCTCCGACGATCTCTAGTACCCATACTTCAGGATTCACGCTTAATTTGGGGCTAGATAGCGATGTGTGAAAAAAAAAATATTTCCACTTATCGCAGTCCACTGTTGGACAAAGATCTCCCCCGTTTTGCGCCAGATATTCCGGTCCTCCGCTTTTCTGTTCTAGCCTTCACCAGCGACCTTTCGCAAGTCGTCGGTCCATCGGGCCGGAAGGCGTCCCACGCTACGCTTGCCAAGATGCGGTCGCTACTGCAGAACTCGTCTGCTCCAACGGCATCGGTTCTGCGAAATACGTGACCAGCCCACTGCCACTTCAACTGGCTGATCTGGCGAGCTATGTCGGTAAGTTTAGTGCTCTTGCGGATGACATCATTTCTGATTTTATCTCTAAAAGAGACTGCGAGCGAAATAAATTGAAAGTAATTTAATTTCAATAGCAGTTAAATTCGTAGACGAAGCCCATAATCAACGGAAGACTAATCCTCTTACAACGAATCTGAGAGGAATATTCCCGTTTTAACTATTCGAACTAGCTCAACTACTAAGATAAGCTTTTGGGAATATTTTACTCTTTAATGTTCGCCGGATTAATGAGTACCAAATTCTATAAACGGATTTGTTTTGTTATTGAACGAAAGTGCAAAGTAAACTCATTGTGCACAATAGGTAACGGTTATTATCTTACTGCCTTCATATTGTTACGAATTGATGTAATTAAAATGACATTAAATATCACGGCTTATAGGTGACGCCAGTCCACCATAGAGTACTATTGTCAAATAGCAAAGAGTCTAGTATGTTCTAGATATTTCGCGAACTATGTAGAATGGCGTCGAGGCATCAAGCTTAGCGGGTGAACGGGTATATAAGGCGGACCGATGCGTGCGCCGGCAGTCTTGTGTTCTACTCAAGAGCGAACGAAGAGCGAAGTACCTGCGACTACAAGGAAGAAGCCAGTGATAAAGCGATATTTAAGCGATCGTCGAGTGTCAGATAGCAGTGTGAAGTGTTAACGAATGATTATAACGTGTGTGTGCGGACATTATACGGACTCATCAAATGTTGTGTTATAGTGTGCAGTGTTAATTACTGATTATTGTGCGTGCGTCAATTGACCTATTAGTGAGAGTGTAAGTGTAATTAGTGTTGTGTGTAGTTAATAGTGGTTAATTAATAAAGTGTGTTACCTGTTATTCTTCGTGTTTGGCAATAATTTATCCTGAACTCCCAGCTCGTAACAATATCATAATAAGAAAATAATAACACTAGTACTCCGACTCGTCATCAGCCTATAACTGTCCACGGCAGGGCACATGCTTTCCCACACAACATAGTTATGAGGAGATTGGATCGTAACCTACCACGCGGCTCAATATGGATTGGTGGTGTAAACAGTTTGAAGTCGGACCGCCGGCTTAAAGTGCCCTCCGGAATCATCTTTCTTTTTTTTGATTGAGTGAATCAGTCTGCAATATCCTGACCAAACTGAGAAAAATCGCACAAATATTTTTCTCCTCGGGATTCGAACCCAAATCCTCCGGATCACCCATCGGTCTAAGCCGAAAACTGTAGTCACTTGACCACGGAGGTTGTTACATAAGTACGTAGGTCTTATATTCGGTCAGCCGCGATCACATTACAAACAACGTCAATTACTTTTTACTAAAAAATGTGAAATACTAAAAAATGAAACTTTTTATTGGCTAAGAGTTTACATTATTTGTTTAAGGACATGATTATTAAAAATGCTGTTGAGTTTCCAAAAATAAATAAAAAAATACACTACACAAATCGGTCGTTACAACGAAAATATTAAGTCCAACAATATTATACCTAGAAACTGAAAATATCAAACTCCGAACCTAAATACTCTTTCTACAAATCTACAAAGTTTAAGGACGGTTCGCCTTAACTCAGGTAGCTTGAGACTAATTAGAAAAGTATTTGTAGCCCACACGTGACGAGTTAAAGTTTCAGAACTTAATCACTGGCGAAACAATGCCTTTCTTGTGCAAAAAATTATTACAGAGTAATTAATAGGGACTTTGCATGAAGTTTTACCCATAGTCATTTGCAAAGCCTCAACTGATCTTATTTTGTTTATGAACCAAAATACCACTTTCTACATATTTTCAAGCTTATTCATAACTTTATATAAATGATTTAACTTCAACTTTTCATGGATTTATTTAGCAAACAGACATGAGACTCATTTGATCGCAATGAATAACCGCCACTCATCGATATCAGGCTATATAAAATCGCTAAGAGTATATAATCTTTGCCTAATTAGAGGAAATAACTTTATTTAATCCTGGTTAAAGGAACACAAAATAAATAAAGAAGTGTCGTAGCTATTGGTGACCGCAGTGGCTAGTAGAACACTCTATAATTCACACGCACGTAGAAACGATTACTGGAACTATTTGATATTTCAATATCAAATACTTGGATTCCAAGTAATTGTTCAAGTTTTCAAGTGGTATAGATGAAACTTAAAGAGGGATCGAGTCGACTGAAGGAATGATGGCGAAACCATGAAAGGTATGATGTGAAAGTTTCACGAAGCACGCCCTAGGATCATTGTGTATGAAATAAAATAAAAAGACTATATTTCCAGAGGTCTGAAGTTGCCAAGTTTTTTATTGGGTCAGGATCATCGACAATTTGGACAGCATGTTTTTGCACGCTGGTATTTGAAGCAGTTGCCTTGAGATAAACAGGTTCTACGAGTTTTGTCGTGACCCACCTTCGGACAAAGTTGAGATTTATAAAAAATGATCCACTACTCTTTGTGAAGAACCACCTCGCCTTTTTAGGATGCTCAACTTTTTTCAAGTCAGCTTCAATAAGATCTATATCGAGATGTGGATTTTGATCGGTTGAATAATAATAGAACTATAGAGTCACATTAATTGTTTGGCAGGATGCCATATAATATTAACTCATCAGCTCATTAAACGTCCCCACCGAGGGGCACGAGCCTACCCGTATAGGGTGATTAGGCCTTAGTCTTCCACGCGGGCCCAGTGCGGGTTAGACGACTTCACGCACAACCTTTGAATCACTTCGCAGGCGTGCGCAGGTTTCCTCACGATGTTTTCCTTCACCGCAAGAACGTACATATAATTTCGAAAATTCGAAAACACATTGGTACGTGGCGGGGTTTGAACCTCAGCCCTACCGGTAGGAGGGCAACAGTCCACACCATTGAGCCCCCGACGCTCCATATGATATATCGCGTAGTATTTAAAACACTATGTTTACTAATGTTAGAAACTTGTTGTCCTCTAAAAATACATTTCACTTTGATACTTACCTTACACGTGTTAGCCAAGTCAATTGTAATTAAACAGCTCCCGAATTCTTCCATTGTATCTTATCTGTACACTTAAGAGAAAAACATAACGAAGTTGATTAATTACTTCAACGGACTCAATAGAAATATTTTGTGTCTAATAAACGTTTTAAACCGACTCACCTTGTATTCGCTTATTATTTTAGCACAAAGCAAAATAACATTGTATTCACACCACAGCACGTTCAATAATGTTAATTTATGCAATGTATTACAGATGCAATCTATACTAACATATAAATTAATTAACTGGTTTGAGCTGTAAAACAAGTTATTCAAAAAAGTTTCTTCCAAAAAATTTTTGAATATAATGCAGTAAACATGCATTTTGCATGCTCATTGGTATGGACTGTTGTTTATCGATTTGAAGGGTGCAGGTTGAAAACCAGCCACGTATCAATGTCTTTTTGAATTTCCGAAATTTTATGTACGTTTATCCGATTCAAAAGCTTGGTTGCTAGTCAAGGTACATAGCTAATTACTAGATAGCTTACAAGTTTCATTTGTCCTAACCAATTATACTTAATAGATTTGTTTTATCAGAAAGATACAGAGTAACAAACAGGAGTTTATGAGTAAGTTCATATTTTACAAAACAAGAGTTCATACAAATAATCCCAAATATATTCATATTGAATATCGCTAATAACACCTTAACAAATTGGTCAGCTATTGCCAATAATGTTATGTAGATTTAAATTAATTAGTTCATGATGTTTATACAAATGCATTAATTAGCAATATCAATAATTGGTAGTCGAATCAAATAACTAATATTATGAGATTGATAAACGCAAACATTGCCTGTATTTGAAAATCGTTCTGTAATACAAAGTATTGGTAGATCGTGTTTGTATTTACTTTAAATATTTGCAGTTAATCAAATATATCAACAATATATTTTTTAATTTTATTCATTAAGGACAACCAACAAACAATCACTGAATATTCAAGTTTTGTTACATAAATCTTAATTTAGTGCTAAAGTGATGTCTTAATTATAGGTTTGACGACATGCATAAGAAAAAGAATCTAAAATTAAAATTTAAATACTGCAAATAATTAATCAATCTGAAAATCTGTTGTCTTCCGATCTGGAGGGTGCAGGTACAAATCCCGCCACGTAACAATGTTTTTTCAAAATAATATGTATGTTAATCCGATGCTCTTACGGTGATTGAAAACATCTTGAGGACACCTTCGCACATCAACGAAGAAATTCAATGGTTGCACGTGAAGTCGAGCGTCGGTGGCTCAGTGGTGTGGACTGTCGCCTTCCTACCGGGAGGGCTGAGGTTCAAATCCCGACACGTACCAATGTATTTTCGAATTTTCGAAAAATATATGTACGTTATCCGACGCTCTTACGGTGAAGGAAAACATCGTGAGGAAACCTTCATGCACGCCTGCGAAGAGATTCGAAGGTTGTGTGTGAAGTCCAATCCGCACTGGGCCCGCGTGGACGACTAAGGCCTAATCACCCTATACGGGTAGGCTCGTGCCCCTCGGTGGGGACGTTTAATGAGCTGATGATGACGTGAAGTCACCCGCGCTTAGCCCTTGTGGACGACTAAGGCCTATATACCCTTTATACACACGTTATAATAAGCTGATAATGAGATAGATTGAAGAGAAGAAATGAAGCTGCACTTCACCCTCGTGATATTTTATATTCAATCTGTGTAAACAGGACTATTTCCTGCTGTAGAACAGTAATTGCTGCTTGTTATATTAAAGTAATATAGAAGCAACTAAAGGTGGTCGACTCGATGCTGAGTCGTCTATGTAGGTACCACCGCAGTGCTAGATATCGTCTCGTGAAATAAGAGTGCTATGCAATTTTGTGTTTAAGGATGAGGGCGCTGTAGCTAGTGAAATTACCGGATATAAGAGACATAACGTCTTTTGTCTCGGGTGACGGGCGAGATGTGGCATCGATGGAGAATAATAACTGTCTATCAGTTGTTGGTATCCTTTAATGTCGCTCTCTCATGGACAGGTATATCACTCACCATCACGTGAGCCTCATGGTCAGACGTATCACTTACCATCAGATGAGCGTGCTCATCGTTTTGTTAACTTCCTAACAAAAAAAAATGTGCTTATTATATAGTAGACATATTTGACAAAAGTTTTAAACCCACTTGACCTACAAACACATTTCCATTATAACTATAAACATTTCCCGTGAGATGTCCGGGTGTTTGAACGTGTCCTCGGGTTGCGATGGGTCGTAGATGACATTTTAACGACCTTTACTATATTCAACATAACAATGATAATAGGATAAATGTAACTTAATGCTAATATATACTTAGATAACTATATTTGTGTCACTATTATATCATATCTTAAGTCTCAAATAAATGTCAAAAGCCACACTTTGGACAAAGCTTCATAGTAATACCCTATACTATGAAACGTAAAGCTTCATAGTATGGGGTATTAATATGAAAATTTACGTTTCTATGTTGAAATAGCTATGTTAGAGCGTCGGTGGCTCAATGGTGTGGACTGTCGCCTTGCTACCGGGAGGGCTGAGGTTCAAATCCCGACACGTACCAATGTGTTTTCGAAAATATATGTACGTTATCCGATGCTCTTACGGTGAAGGAAAACATCGTGAGGAAATCTTCATGCACGCCTGCGAAGAGATTCAAAGGTTGTTTGTGAAGTCGTCCAATCCGCACTGGGCCCGCCTAATCACCCTATACGGGTGAGCTGATGATGATGATAGCTATGTTCCGGACTGATGGGTGAAATTGGCAGTAAATCACTAAGGGAATATTTTTAAAACTTTTAAAATGGATTATCGCGACTTCAATGCTTTGAGGAGATCACTTCTATGTTTTGTTATGCAGCACCATGTCTTAGGACTGTAAAACGCTGGTATTTAGAATTTCAACGTAGACACTCTAGAATCAGTGACAAGCCACGAAGAAGGTCGTCCAAAAACCGCCATCATGCAAGAGAATATCGAAGACCGTAAGACGGTCATCACCGAAATTAAAAAAAAAAACAATTCAGACGTTGTATGATACTGATAGAATATAAAATTAAGATGTTTTTGATTACCAAGTATGTCGAAATTTTAGATCATCAGCCCGATATAGCCTTGAATTGAGGCTATATCGGGTTACCTAACCTAACGATTGTTTTTGCGTTCCCCAAAATGATGCAGTTTTCGTTGTCAGTTTCAGTTCACTCGAAGAAGCTATTGACGCATACAAATCGACCACTTAGACAACCCCCACATCAGAGTGGATTAAATGTTTTCAAAACTATTAACACGCATGAAAAAGTGTATTAAATATCGCGAAGAACATTTTAAAAATCAATAAACAGTAATGAAACAATGAGTAAAGACAATCTAATAAGATTGTCTATAGCATTTCAAACGATACAACTTAAAGGGCAGCTGTAATCAATATAATAATAAGCTTTTTGATACATAATAAATAAATAAAATTATTCAAAGCTTGTTGTACGTATTTGATTGCGCTTGACGATAATAAATCAGTTTGATAGAAAATCTAAGCATCTTAAAATTATCGGATTAAGCAAAATATTATATAATGTAAATACTAAAGTGCATTTTTCAGATTTATTACTTGAAATGGTTGGATTTATTGTAGCTTCACATTAGAAGACTGATTACTGTATTTGAAATCTCTAATAAAGAACATTTCACAACGAATATCAAAGCTGAGGTCTGAGGAATGCATTTTGAGTTTTTATTCTCACACTCGTTTCCTATATCCCAGCCGACAGCACGAAGACGTAAAACTATTATTAATCAAAATAAAATTTTGTGTTACTTCGCTAAATCTCGTTCTGGCGAAGAAAACTAATCTTAACTATTGATAGAAACAACATATAAACAAGAAAACTGTATGCGTCAGTGCTTGTGGATATGACTTTTGGGTGGAAACTCCTCCGTAACCTTTATCATATTTGCTAATGTAAGTGCAAATAAGCTTTGAGAATAGTTGAGAGACTTTCTATAAAGCACTTATTTGTGAATCATTGGTGATTGTTTTGTATCTGATTAGTTTATAATTTACCTTATTCTGTTTTTTATAAGTATATAACTTAAATTCAAATACAGTAAAATTTTGTTTAATCATTAGGGGAGGCCTTCGTTCAGCAGTGGACGTTCTAGGTTGTAATGATGATGATAGTTTAATTTTAACATCATTATTAGACTATAACGACACACAGGGGCACACAGGCCTTCCCGCTTAGCATAGCTATAAACAGATTGGGTAGTAACCCACCACGTGGATCCAATGCAGACCAATGCAGGTGGTTGGTAACGATACCATCCATAGATATGACCAAGCGATACATATTAACTAATGTGTAGAATGTGTTGAAGAAAGGGTCGGTAGAGTTAAGTTGTGTAGATTCAGAAGCTTGACTCTACTGATAACCTCTGATCTGATATCTTTTTCACAGCGCAAATCTTATGTCTTCGGTCGTCTTGGAAATATTTTAGGATAAATGTTTTTGGTGGTATTTCTTCTAGAAGATCATTGCTAAACAAGAATTAAATTTATTTTAACTCCATAGGGTGACAACATTTTACAAGATACATTTTAGGTGAGATTACTCCTTTCTTATTTAAAAATGACCTTATAAACAAAAATAATTATTATTTTGGGTGAAAATGTCGTACGTACGTAAAGTATGGTTACTAGAAAATAAAATGTTAGCGTATCGAATTTTATAGCTTATGTTAATTTTCGTCTTAGAAATTTTACGTATTTGATGATTGATGATGCAGTTAAATTAAAAAATATTATTGTCCAATGTAATCCGTATGAGAATTCATTATTTAAATTTAAAATTGCCATTCAAACATTTAGCGTGATAGTAGACCTTGAAAATTATGCCGTTTAGTTACTAAAGGGTTATAAAAACATTTATTCCAGAAAACAATTGATCCATTGTTAAGCCAAAAACTAATTAAAGTTAGAAACTCTCTACTATTACAAATTATTAATATAATTTTACTAACTACTGAAATAATTTACAGTGATTTATTCTTTTAAAGAATCACGTGGGATAATTTATTTAAGATTAATTTTGCTACATATTATTTAATTGCAGATAATTTACAAATATTATAAAAATTGAACACTTAAATGTTAATAATATTAGCAGCCATACATTTTATGTTAAAAATTACTAAACTGATAATTAGATTTAGATTTAGATAAATCTAAAACTTTTTTATGGAACTATCAGATTCAAATGAAACCTTATTGCACCTTTGAAAGCGAGCGACTACACAAGGCTGTGTGGTCGCAAACTAAAGCAAACGCTTTAAATAACGTTGATAATATTTTTTCATATTTAGTGGTATTTTTTTAAATAAATAAATCCACTGACATTCACACAGCGCCATCTAGACCCAAGTTAAGCGTGAAGCCTGTTTAATGGGTACTAAACAACGGATAAACATACTTATATACATTTTTTTTGTAAATTCATACATATTATACATAGAAAACACCCAGACCATTATAAACAGATATGTTCATGCACACAAATGTTTGTACTGCCCGGGTTCGAAGGCCGGAACCCATTGGTGTTGCAGTCGACGTCTCAACCGCTACACCAAATGAGTCGTCAATATCTCGCTCTAAGATCGTAATACATCGGTGTTATAAGCCGTAATATGCTGGTGATATTCGATTGGGAGCCGAATGCTTTATGCTAATGCGGGCTCGTTGGTCACTAGTCAGTACTAGTGCAGTGAGCTGACTGAATCTGGTTAATTAAAGGATGCCAATTCCATTATGGGTGAAATATCTAATACCTATCAATACTAATCAGTGCATACTATAACAAAAAATCGCTTTTTTTCCTTATGTTCCTATATCCCTATGTGCACTTAAATCTTTAAAAATACGCAACTTCACGATGTTTTCCTTCATCGTGATAGCGTCGGATTAACGTACAAATAATTTCAAAAATGCGAAACTCAATTGGTATAATAAATATGTAGCGGGATTTGAACCTGCACCCTCAAACTCAGAAGGCCACACCAAAGAGCCACCGACGCTTTTTATTGCTAAATTACATAATATTTCCATACTTATATTATAAATGAGAAAGTGTGTTTGCTTTTACGGCGAAACGGGGTAATGAATTGATTTTAAGTGAAAGTAGTTGAAAGGATGGAGAGTGAACTAGGATACTTTTTGTCTCTTTCTAACCCCCCCAATCCGTATAATGGGGGATCGGAAGTTTGGAGCATCTCGCAATTTTCATGGTACAAAACTAAAACTAGTATGCATTTTTTTTACATCTGCCTCGGACCCATTCCAAGAGGGACGAAATTTTTAACGTGTTTTTTCCTAATTTTCAAGGTAGGAAGTTAAAAATCGATACACCCTCTATTTGTTACCAACAAGATAAGTGTAACCATGTTACTTCGTATTTAAATCGACAGAAGTTGCGAGCAAAACCTATTTATATATATTTTGATAAAAAATACCTGTATGTAGCGTGTGTAAATATAATATTACTTGAAACATACAACACTACTCGTACAACATGAGCGTGTTTGCGGCGGCTTACCTAACATTTCTCAGAAAATTATTGCTCACTTCAATATGCTTAGACTACAATGGAAGAGCAATAAAAATAAAACATATATCAGTTTGCAGAATCATCAAATTGGCCTTAGAATGTGTGTTAAAATAATTAATCAATTATGTAGAAAAATGCGTTGTTTGTGTCTTACGAGTAGGTTCTTATCGTCAATTATTTTACTTATTTAGCATGGTCTACTGAAAGAAGTCTTCATCATCATTCTGTACGTACTCCATTGTACTTATGTGGCGGGATTTGAACCTGCAACTTTCACATCGGAAGGCAACAGTCCACACTAATGTGCCCCTATCGCTCTAATTTAGAGATAAGCTAACCAGCACTTGACTGCTCGTTTCTTCCTCCTTAAGTTATCAAAATATGTACAAATAAACAAAAATAAATCCATACTATTTTTAGCCTCCACACGAAATAAATAAAAGTTGCCAAGCGCGAGTCGGACTCACCATAGAGGGTTCCGCAGTTATTATATTTATATACTTACAAAGTTTGAATAGTGTAGTGCTTATATTTTCGTAGAAAAATGGGTATGACATACGGACGGACAGACAGACAGACTTAAAGAATCTATAAGGGTTTCGTTTTTTGCCATTTGGCTACGGAACCCTAAAACGCTTTCGTTAACCGCTTACAGTTATGTCAGCTAAAAAAACGAATTTCTTGGTTTGACCTTTTTAATGAATTCTATGAGTTCCAAAAAAATCTATTAAAATTTAATTTTATAAATTCCAATTTTAAGCATAATCGAATATTTAACGAATGCATTTAGGTTAGTAAAACTCTAAGATGTTTATAAATAGCTAATATTTTGTACGAAGAAACAAGGAATTCGAAAATGTACTTTAACACAAAGAAAGAGTAACCTGACCTGGACCATAATTACAATAACTTAAACGATTACTAAATGAAAACCTTGAATATTTCCTAGTTAAAGAACTTGACTACCGAGTACAGCGCGTGCCCTGACCAACAACGCTCCAAATTAATAGGCCACGGTGGAAAAATAAGCAAATTCATTCTGATTTTAATTTATATTCTTACACAATGGACTTAATTGAGATAAAGTACTTGTGGGCTTAAATAAATAGCTTTACGATGTGGTTCTTTACTGCGTTAATTGAAATCGTAAATTTCATAGTCACTTACCTTACAACTGAATTATTTCGGTTGAAAGAATTCAATGTGAATACAGTTTAAGGTTTTTTTTATTTCGTTCCACCTGTTAACAAACGTATATATCACAAATTATTCAAAAGTACTTTTATATGAATCCAATTACAGTTAAAGTTAATGGTTTTTATGTGTGCGTTGTTTTAGGTAAATGTAATTTCTGCGAGTACACTAGTTCTTTATTCACGACGTTTTTATTGTATTATAAACGTAACAAATTTACTTAGGATTTTATTATGTTTTTTGGCTTATGTTTAAGGTTCAAGGGTATTGTTTAGTAGCTAACCATTCATAAAAATTTGGAATTGAAACACGGTTTTATGCTTAATAAACGAATATGTAAATGTAACGAGTAGATTAAATACACTTCGAGCGTCCGTGGCTCAGTGGTGTGGACTGTGGCCCTCTTACCGGGAGGGCTGAGGCCCGAATACCGCCATGTACTAATGTGTTTTCGAATTCCCCAAATTATACTTACATTATCCGACGCTCTTACGGTGAAGGAAAACATCGTGAGGAAACTTGCGCATGTCTGCGAAGAGATTCAAAGGTTGTGTCTTTTTTTTTCGCTGTGGCAACACTCCGGGTGACATTTGAGTTTAACTTATCCCGTAATTTTATTTTATTATTTAACAATAAATACGTAAATAAGGCCGTGATATCGTTGCTAAACAATAATATGCATAGGATACGTGTTTACAAACATAATTAAGTAGTGAAAACCAGTGTTAGTGCAAATATCAAGAAATTGAGAGGTAACCGGCAACTGTCACTTTCAATTTCAAATATTGTTGAATCATTGTCATCGTTTTTCAAAGGTAACTAGTTTAAATTTTATTGCAAACACATTAGATTTATTAAAACAATTACCTTCCTGATTATAAACCGAAATATCTGAGTGCTTATCAGACGCGCGAAGAGGTTATCTCAATATAAACATTGAGCCAACCTCCTAATTGATTAACCAACATCTTTATTTATTTGAAGTTTTATATTTAAATAATCATAATGCAGACCCGTGGTGCCGCAGCTCGTGAGCTGGAGTTGGCTTTAAATGAGCTAAAATCTGCTAAGGTGTTGGTGAATCAATTATATGAGGAAAGAGATGACAGTAAAAAGGAGATGTTGGATGTCTTAATAGGAACACATTGTTAAAAAAAGAATGGCTGAGATGCATACTAGGTACTTATTAGTAGATTCAGAACGGAACAGACTTCAAGAATTGGTAGATGGNTTTGGCCAGTGCAGCGATGAGTATGTGCATGGTCTTAAACGCATATCCATGCTGGAGCAGGACCTCCAGGAGGCTCATCACCACATATCAAACATGGAGACAGAGAAGATCGATATTGTAGCGGCCCTGAACCAAAGTCTGTTTAGCGAGTTAGTTGAATGCGCACCCAGCCTAGTTTCTGCTCCACTTAGTACCATTCCAACTGTCATTGACTTGACCAATGATGTCACACTTAATTCACCAGTTGCAGAAGGTTCATTGAAGTGGAGCAAAAAAAAGTATAGAAAATATGTTAGGATAAATAAATTTATTAACAGAACTAGGAAATTAATAAACAGGCAAAAAGGAATACATAAAAATGTCAAATGTATAAATGAGCGCAGACGTTTAGGTGACGAATTAGATGTATATTCGATAATGTTATCCATCTGAACCATATGGTTCTCTGATGGGATATGATACCAGTGTTAGACCTTCACCATGGACATCCAACAATCCTGATAGGTCTTTGGATAGTAAATTATGTAATCAAAGTTATAGCAATAAAGTAATGTTTAGCTATGGTATAGGTAAAGATATGGGCCAAATTTTAAGTACTTGGTTGGGACAGCGAGTGCTTAATCATTGTTCACCGGGAGTGTCTTACTCTGAATTGATAAAAAATATTGAATTATACATTTGCTTTTTTTGAGCAGAATAAAAATACTTTAAGGACTTTGGAATTTGTTCCAAATCATTTAAATTAGATAATAAGACAATAGAGGCAGACTCTTGCATATCTAAGACTATGCATTTGACAACAGAGAAGCCAATTAGCAATTATTTAAATGTAGTTCATCAGAACATACAAGGATTTCTGGCAAAGACCTAGAAGTAGGGTTATTCTTAGAACATAAAAATGTACATGTATTATGTACTGAACACTGGATAAGGCAACATAATTGTTATATTAATATAGATAATTATAAGTTGGTAGTTTGTTTATGAGAGTGTCTGCTATTAGAGGTGGATCACTTATACTATTACAAGATAATTTAAAATTTAAAGAACGCAAAGATATTGTTGAACACTCTATTGAGCGAACTATTGAACTTTCCTGTATAGAGCTTGAGCAGTTTATTATAGTTTGTGTATATAGACCTCCATCTTCTGATTATAACTTATTTGAGACCACTATGGAGGAAGTTCTAAAAAAGGTTTGTAAATCAACCAAGAAGGTAATTGTATGTGGAGATTTCAACATAAATATTTTAGAATCGTCGCATAACTCTGTCCAGTTTATTAATTTGTTTAAGTCTTTTAATTTAACCTATCAATTCGCTGAGCCTACAAGAGCTACTCCTACTACAGCTACCTGCTTAGATAACATTTTTTGTGAAAATATTATACTTCAAAAAGCAATAATTAATTGCTTACAATCAGACCATAGTGGACAGTGGGCACAATTTGAGCACTGTCATGTCTCTAAAAATATAGATATTGTTTATAGGCCAGTAAATAAGAACCGAATTAATAGATACAAGGCTCTTGTTGACCAAAAAATTTCTCAATTGCATTATAATGTATCAAATATAGACAGTTTATAAAAACTTATTTAATGTTATCAAAAGTACCTATGATATATTCTTAACAAAATCAATTAAAGTAAATAATTTCAAATCCAAATTCTGTGATTGGGCGACACCAGGCATATAAAAAGTAGAAATATACTTTTTAATTTATATAACTTGAAAACATCTTCGGATCCAATATTTATTGCCTTTGTTAGAAATTATTCAAAAATTTTTAAAAAAGTTTGTCACACAGCCAAGTCGATCTATTTGCGTAACAAAATAATAGGTTCTGGTAATAAAATTAAAGCCACTTGGAATATTATTAACAAAGAAACATGTAAGAATAAGAGTCGCGATAATAATTTCTCCATTAAAATTAACGATAATTGTTAGCGCGGATCTCGAAGTAGCTAGTGTATTTGAAAATTATTTTACCAACATTCCAATTGAAACAACCAGCACTTTAAATTCAAGCTCTTCCATTGCTGGCTCTCTTTGACATCTAGTGTTTCTGAATGCAAAAAAATTTTAGCTTTAAGCACATAACTCCAGCAATCCAAAACTTTCAAGGAATTAAATATTAAAAAAACAGAAGATCTATGGGGTATTTCTACTCATATCATAAAAGTAATTATTGATAGTATTGCACCCCATCTAGCATTGATATTTAATACTTGTGTAGATAAAGGTCTCTTTCCAAATTTAATGAAATACAGTAAATTAATACCATTATTTAAATCCGGTGATAAAAGTGATCCATCTAACTTTAGGCCCATATCTATTTTACCTGCATTAAGTAAAATATTTGAGAAAATTATATTCAATCAGTTGCTTTCACATTTTAACGTTAAAAATTATTACATGAAAACACACAAAAAATAAAAATACTACTGATGCTGGGATTGCACTTATTAAGCATATTTTTGATGCCTGGGAGGACAAACATGATGCAATAGGAGTTTTTTGCGATTTGTCTAAAGCTTTTGACTGCGTCGACCATAAAACACTTTTATTAAAGTTGAGACATTACGGTGTATCAGAATGCTCATTGAGTCTTGTAGAATCTTACCTCTCTGAAAGAGTTCAAAAAGTCTGTATTAATGGCACAAAGTCGCATGGTGCCCTTTTGCGCATGGGAGTACCCCAGGGTTCAATTTTAGGCCCTCTATTATTTCTAATATATATAAATGACCTCCCTTACTATTGTAAAAGTCTTTCGGATATAGTTCTATTTGCTGATGATACGTCATTGATTTTTAATGTTAACAGACGTAAGGAGACTTTTGACGATGTAAATAGAGCTCTGTCTCAAGTAATGCATTGGTTTACTGCTAATAATCTTTTACTTAATGCAAAAAAAACTAAATGTATAAAATTCACTATGCCCAATGTAAGGCAGGTCGAGACCAACATAACTCTGAATAATGATCAAGTGGAACTTGTAAACTCCACTGCATTTCTTGGTATAACTTTAGATTCAAAGTTACAATGGGGGCCTCACATTGAATCACTGGCTGGTAGACTTAGCTCGGCAGCTTATGCTGTTAGGAAGATAAGGCTTTGACAGATGTAGAAACAGCAAGATTGGTTTATTTCAGTTATTTTCATAGTGTCATGTCATATGGTCTACTCTACTGTGGGGTTCAGCTGCCGACATTAATACAATATTTGTACTACAAAAAAGAGCTATTCGTTTTATCTACAACCTTAGACCCCGTGACTCTCTTAAGGAACTTTTTAAAGAAATAAATATAATGACTGTAGCATCACAATATATTTATGAAAATTTAATTTACGTCCGTAAATACTATCATACCTTTAAAAAAAATTGTGACTCACACAATTTTAATACTAGGAATAGAAACAAACTTGCTGTTCCGGACTTGAGACTACATAAAGTAGGTAAATCTTTTATAGGAAGATGTATAAAGTTTTCAAATAAGGTACCGCAAATATTGTAGAGTTGCCCTTTGATATGTTAAAGTAAGAGCGTCGGTGGCTCAGTGGTGTGGACTGTCGCCTTCCTACCGGGAGGGCTGAGGTTCAAATCCCGACACGTACCAATGTATTTTCGAATTTTCGAAAAAATATGTACGTTATCGACGCTCTTACGGTGAAGGAAAAACATCGTGAGGAAACCTTTATGCACGCCTGCGAAGAGATTCGAAGGTTGTGTGTGAAGTCGTCCAATCCGCACTGGGCCCGTGGACGACTAAGGCCTAATCACCTATACGGGTAGGCTCGTGCCCCTCGGTGGGGACGTTTAATGAGCTGATGATGATGATGTTTTAAAGTTAGAATCAAACAACACCTTTCTAAAAAAGGGTACTACACTATTGACGAATATTTATGTGATAAAAATCCGTGGTCTTAAACTGCTCAGCTATTTCAGTGTTTATGATATATTGTTACATTAAGAATTGTTTTTAAAAAAGGCTACACTGTTGAGTTTTCTTGGGTGCTTCTTGCTCAACAGGCCAAACCACTGAAGCGCTTTTTTTTGCAAAGCATCAAAACTCATATTTTTAGTTTAGTATTTTAATCGTTCTTTATTATATTTTTGTATATTTATTGACGTTCATAAGTGCTTTTTGTAAGCCTAATTTGAAATAAATGTTTTTGACTTTGACTTTGTGAGTGAAGTCGCCCAACCCGCACTGGGCCTGCGGACGACTAAGGCCTAATCACCCGATACGGGTAGGCTCGTGCACCTCGTTGGGGACGTTTACTGAGCTAATGACGAAATATACTAGATAACTGTTTTGGTAAACCTGTTTATCGATTTCACTTTTTATTAATATATTTAATTAAACAAAGTGTTACTAAACAGCGAATGTCATTAGAATGCAAGTATTTTTTTATTCTAATAAAATGTATTGAGTTAATACCTTGAATTAAAACGTAGAGTAAAATTACTGGGTATAACAGACCTAACATATTTTATCTCGGGTGAAAGGCGCAGTGCAGTATTGATGGAGAATAATAACTGTCTATCAGTTGTTATTTTTTCTTCCTTTAATGCCACTCTGTCATGGTCGGGCCTAACACTTACCAACAGGTGAGCGTCCTTACCGTCCTGTACACTCTATAACATAAAAAAACCTCCGGAAATATATTTTTAATAACCTTATATTGTTCAAGGGTATTGTGTTTTTTCCTAATAATCGTAATCCTTTTAGTCGCAACTTCCATTATGAGAGATAACCTCCGTGTATAATGTTCTTTCGAATTTCAATGAGGTGTAGTTTCACGCGTATAATAATGACACCGCAGCATTTTAGTACCAAAAAAGGCGAAGGAAAATTATGTCATACTGTTTACAAAAGTGGCGGAAAGTATATTGTTATATTTGTGACATAAAATTATTCATTAAAATTATGACCATAACGAGTCATTAAAAGGGTACGAAATATAAAGCACATTTGGCGAGTGAAGTGATGACGTATCAATTCATAATTTGTAACAAAAATTTAGATGCAATAATTAGTCATTGGAAAATGATAATGGTGATATTTAAAAAGTAGAATACTAACATAAAAATGTACTTATTTGACCTAAAAGATAAAAAATTAGCAGAATTATTGCTCAGTTTCACGCAAGATAAAGAGAAAGTGAATGAAAGCAAAGTTTCAAGATAACTTGTAATTTTTTTAAATCGAAGTAAATTTGATGCGAACATTAAATTTACCTTTAACTTTAAGAAATCACGATTGTGTCTTCAAATATCTTTATCAGGTATCGCTGTACGGCGGGCAAATATCTAAATTGCACAACCTATTGTTCAATGAGAATGTCAATCAATCAATGTCTGCGCAAACGGCACTTTATTAAATGTTTTGCGTCGTCACGCCTTTGCCCATCGAATAATACAAAACCCTTGTCATTTCTACGGATTGCCCAAATACGTAGCCGTTTGTAGTTTGGCGAAATGATTGCGAAATATATCTTATAAATTACATTTATATTTATTGTTTTATAAAGGGCTCCTTGCTCTTGAACATAAGCGGTATGGTGGAAGATTCATGGTCTAATATGAAGCGAGCTTGCGAAGAAATAGCCTGTTGTACAGGTTTATATAAGGTAGGGCGGCGGTGGCTCATTTGTGTGGACCGTTGCCTTCCGATCTGGAGGGTGCAGGTTCAAATCCCGTCGGGTACAATGTATTTCCGAATTTAGATGCAAATATACGTTTATCCGATGCTCTTATGGTGAAGAGCACGTCTACGAAGAGATTCAAAGGTTGTGCGTGTTGGCAAATGCACACTGGGCCCGCGTTGATGTCCTAATTACCCTTTATGGGTAGGCTCGTGCCCCTCGGTGGGGACGTTTATGAGCTGATGTTGTTGTGGAAAGAAACACTGGTACAGGTAGAGCGTTCAATTCATTTGCGGAAACGTAAGATAAAGGAAGACAAAACGTTTAATCTGAATACAAGGACAGCAAAATATTATAAATACGAGTAATAATAAAACAGACATTGTTTATGAAGCTTTTTGTCCAACTTATTGTAGGTGACTTTTGTAACCTTTTAATGTACTAGTTATCCCCCCAGTTACATCAAAGTAGAGTTGCATGTGAAAGAATAGAGATATCTGGTGCAGATTGGGGAGGTCTATGTCCGGCAGTAGACTGTGCTAAATTAAAGAGAGGGATAGGAGTTGCTATGCAGACAAAGGCACAAGAAATTTAAATATTTGATAAGTAAAATTTGGATATCATGAAGTAGTAATCTTCTAGTTTAGCGTGCTTCGACGTAGGCAGTACGATGATTAAGGATCGTACCACTAGACAAGGCGATGTCAAACGATGATCTATTAAAGGTCAAAAATAAAACTTAAATTTGATTACGTTCATAGGCTTGTTTATGGTCTAGACTAATATTCAAGTTCTTGGACAGATCTTCGTCATTTTGCACCAGTTATCAGAACTCTGAATAATTCTGAAATTTGAAATACAATTGTTTGTTCTACATAACAAATCAAAGGCAATTATTACACCTACTAACTCCATTTAATGTTCAATTATTACTTGAATTAGTTGTGCTCACAAGAGTTTCGTTCTCATTACTTGAATTGTTTGATGTTGATTGTACATCTGAGACTAAAACTTTAGTACAATTATTTAAATTATATTGCACGAGTTTTCCAAAATACTCTCGATGGAATAATTATTTGTACTAATCATTATTAACCTTCTGAGACTAATAAGCATAAGCTGATTCTTGTACTAGAGACCGAAACTTTCCGTGCTTTGGATGATACGTTAAGCCATTTGTGCCGGCTTATTTCATGGGATAGTTCATCCGCATTTGGACTCTCGTGGTGCCTTGCTGCCTGATATATGGAGATATCATCATAATATGAAGGAAAGCCTACGCCCTGCAGTGAATAATAATAGGCTGGTTTGTTTTACATTGCATATTATAAGCACCAAAACCTCTTGCTTTCGATGTTGTCACCATTCCGTGAACTTTCTTATATCTTTATTAACCGTCACTGACAGATATAGCCAACAAACAAAATATTTTCTATTATCTCTGGAATCCTGTAATTTAAAGGGTTTAATCTCGAAGCTATGTATCTATTTTGATCTAACCACACAAATATCCATAATTGAGAACTAGGTCACAAAATAAACACTAAAAAACGTGATTTTCAGTTCAGCCACCACCATTTCTATCAATTATGTTCAGTATTTGCATCTCTATGTATTCGCGTGTTTATTCACCTATATGGCATGACTCATACATTTACATATTATGTATACAATATACCATTGAAGTACTACTTCTTCACAGCGCTGAAAGCTGTCGATCGTTACCGGGACGCGCTTGACATAACGTCGTCAATCGTAAGCTCGTTAGCTTGAGAGGAATAATATTGAATATTTTATGGTAAACTAGTAACTATATTCGTACGAGCTGGTTTTTGCATATTCAATGTGAATTTGGCTGTGGTAAATGGGCTAATGGGAGAGCGTCGGCGGCTTAGCCGTGTGGACTGTTCCTTCCGATCTGGAAGGCTCAGGTTCAGATCTCGCCACGTTTCAAATTTTAGACATTCTATGTACGTTATCCGACGCTCTTACGGTGAAGGAAAACATCGTGAGAAAACCTGCGCACCCCTGCGAAGAGATTCAAATGCGTGAAGTCGACCAATCCGCACTGGGCCTTCGTGAACCTAAGGCCATGATGATTCTTAACTTTCGATCACCCATCCAATAGCGAACCATTTCTAGCTTTGAAAGCACTCGATTGTCAATAACGTCTTGACGTAACTTGCCGAAATTAATAATCGAGTTATCGTTAGGTCATGTCCTAACGTCAACAACTTCACAGTAATTAAAGACAAAAGTCTTGGAGTAATCTTATCCGTGCCCTAAGGACGCCCTCCAGTCCGATGGACCGACGACTTGCCAAAGGTCGCTTAGTGGAGGAAAGTAAAGGACCGGGTTATCTGGCGCACAAAAGAGACCTCTGTCAGCAATGGACTGCGATAGGTTGAAGAGAAGAGATTCTTGTCCGTGCTTTGAAGAGCACGATAACCCGTAGATTCAGGTTTATTTGTAAAGATGGTAGTCGTCAACATCTACCTATCCGCAATGGGCTCACGTGGCAGGTTACGGGCTAATCTCCCCATGGCTATGCCGTGTGGGAATCCCTTTTCCGTTGTGGTTGGACGTTTATAAGCTGATGATGATATTTCCCTACCTTGTAGATATAAATTATAAAAATAATTTGAACACATCAGATCTGGTAATGACCTGACCTTTGATTGTGGGCACCATCAATATTTAACCAAAGGGTTTACACGCTTCGCTCTCCTATAAGGGAATCAATTTTCAAACGCACCCAAAGGGTCCTATTGAACCCTTATAAAATAGCTACTAAGGTTACCAAACCTCTTCAAGTATTATATAAGATTGTCCTATATTTATTTAAAATATGTCAGTACCGTCGTATCTAACAACAGTCTTCATACATGTAAAGCAAAAGAAACCGGATTAAGTTTATGAATGAATCTTTTCTCTAAAAATATTAGGAATAGGCCATTGTGTGAAACAGCATACGTCTTATTACACAGCATAGATTAAGCCTATCATAGGCGCAATGTGGATTAATGCTTATTTACGGGTATCACCCCAAGATTCCATGTAGCTGGAACCAGAAAACTTCTTTCGTGTTTTGAAAGGCACGTTAACCTTTTAAAGGATGAAAGGAGTCAAGGTATGATTTTTATTCTGGTGGGTTACGGCCCAAACTCCCCATAGCCATGTTTATTGGAAGGCCTGTCCGTGCAGTGGGACTTTAACGGCTGAAGATATATAAAAAAGTAAACTTACCTTCCCTCTGTACTTACTTCACACTTTGTTTCCTTATCCTTTTGAAGACATTTGACTTATTTATAGACCATAAAAGCAATATCATAAATCACACAAAGAGCACAGCGATAAACACAAAATTCAATTGTATAGCGAATGCCATATTCTATTCCTTTTCGGATTAAGGGCAATAAATCAAAAGAACAATACTGACAATAATCGAACATATGTTACTTGCTAATGACACGAGTTCCCCGGAACTAAACTTCCTTCAATATCACACAAATCATCTATTTATTGGCTAAGTATTTGGGGTGAATCAATTCGCTTGTGTGTATCAAGCACTGGTTCAAAATAACTAAATCCTACTGTGCGAAATCATAATAGTGAAAGAAACATTTTTCATACGCGTCGTTTTAGTCCAATATTCAAAATAAATGATGGCTTTTTTGTCCTTAACGCAATGCTAAAATATTTTGTGATTTATTCAAATCACATTTTGTTACATTGTGTTCTTCGGTATAAGTATTTTTGAACAGAGACTTTTTTATGTAGCTCTCTTATGCGCTTTTTTTTGGAATAATAAGAAATCGTCATGATTATAGCAAATATTTAGTGATTTTATGGCAAAACATGAATTTTCTGATATAAAACCTTCGATAAACAATAAACTCATAGGTCAGATAAATTCCAAATCTTGGTTTCTTCTAAGAAAAACCTCTTCATTTTAACCGTATCTGAGATTTTTTCTTACTACTGTATAATTACAAGCTAACGACGGAAATTCCACAAAATAAATTCAATCAAACTTTGTAAAAATCGCCTTGGTTTTGTTGATAAAACACAAAGAAACTTTTTCCCGAATGCCGGCAAAGACTTTATTGAATTTATCGTACAAATTAGTCAAAGTAATTTGACATTAACATAAAATGACACGCTCCAAATCTACGTTTGGTGGTTTAAAGAATATTGTCGCTACAGGTCTTGAGATCTTCAAAAATCTTAATTTTGCCTCCGGGAAGCCACGTTATTTGCGTGGGTAGCAGTTTCTCCCACCTCATAAGTTTCGTCTTTGATAGAGCCATGTTTTGGCTTGAAGGGTGTATCATATACTTACTATACTATATAAATAATAGTTTTAAGAATTTACATGCACTTCAAGATGACAAGATATAATGAAAACTAATTCATTATTATGTTAATTCAAGTTGGGTAAACATTATGTGTAGAGATCACAAACTAAAATCGATATTTTGAACGTACTCGTACGAGTAACATTTATAATAACAGAGTACTTAATTTAATACGAAAGTAATCTAGCAGTAATTTCAATTAGTTATGTGGATTAGATATGTGTTTTGTGGATTGCGACGAAATCCTGCATATGATTTCGGGATTCAAACCAAACCAATATGCTAGTGCTTTAGATAATTGAATCGTAATGGAGACTTGCCACACACCTTTAATTAACTGATTTGAAAAAATCTTTTTTCTAAGAAATAAGTTAAAAAACTCCATGATAAGTTGTGTTTGGCGCCTATATATTTTTACGCGGGAATTCAAGAACAGTCTAGTTAGTAACTTTAATAACCAACTGGTCAAGCCACCAGTGCGATGGTGGTGGCATATAAGAAAACAGTTGTCTCAAAGGGCAGACCCTACCTGTGGGTCCCATAATATGCGACTTTTGGATATACATTTCAGAAGAGAACGGGTACTAGTGCTCTCTCATTCAACCTTAAGTAAATGCTGTCGGGAAGATTATAGCAATACCTTTAGCTCTTGTAGAGGAAAAAGTCCTAAGTCCAGCTGACAACTGTCACTTATTCTTGTCACTGTTAAAGTATGATGAGTGACTGTCAATTAAAACTTAATAAGGAGTCTTATATTAAGTTTTCTTTGCGGCTGTTTTGATGATCCATTTTATGTTTTTCTGATTATGGAACTTCACGATTTGCCATTTATTTTCGTACATACATAAATTGCCTTGGCTGTAGCCAAGTCCCTAAGAGCACATTGAAATCAAATTATGAAAGTTTATTTAACGAATTGACTCGTCGAATTGCCACAAAGTTTTCGCATTACACCGACCAATGTCACGAAAAATTGGATGGAACTTTCAACGGCGAATTTGCAAAAGAAAAAAAAGCATTCGCCAAGCATATTTTAAGAATTCACAGAAACAATTTATTCAAGTCGACTTAGGCGCATTAATAAGGGATGGGCTATAAATTCTCATTACGTTGTACAGCCCACCTTAGATATCACTCGCCAAGTTTATTTAGCAAAATAAACATTAATATTTCAGTGTACCACGGCCCTTTGGTTTTCTCTCATTTGACATTCCTTTCTGGCCCGGGTATTTCATTACGCATTCCCCAGTTTGTCTCCGCACTATAAAGCCGAAGATAATGCGCCCTGGAAGGGACATACAAAGTGCGGCTACGTCAAAGTTACAAATGAAGCATACTGTGTAAACAAGAGAGGCCGTTTTGTTGTACTGCGGAAACGGGACCTGGCGAAAGGTCGGTTAGTTTTATGCGATGTTTGATGATGACCCACCCGTTTGTGTTAGCTTGTATGATTAATTGACATGCGTGGCGGGTTGCAAATTGTTTCATTGTACAACAGCTGATCCGATATCACTGCTGTATGTTTCTTTTCTTTAGCATTCTTCTATTAGTTTAGGTGAATAAAGAACACGACGGGGCAATGGTGGCACCAATGAACGTCTTTTTGTATCACATAGGTATAAATAAACAAGATTTCTTATACACTGTTATGTATCGTAATGTTGCGATTTTTTAGAAGTAAGGAAAACTATTGTTGAATAAAACTAACTTACTATATTATATAAGTTATTTTCGTAAATTAATAAATAAATTAAATGTTTCAGGTTGTAAGCCACCTACGCTCGCCACTTGCCCTGTAAAGCTGTGAAGGCCACCTACGACAAACAGTGAAAGATCCATTAAACATATGTATGTTATAAAAATTACAAACCACTGAACTGTATTCTTTTATGAATAAAAAATATTTGTTTGAAGGTCTTCCTACCTCTTTATTATAATTTATTTCTTTGTCAACATCTCTGAAGTCTGATAGGCTTGTCTTTGAAGTTTAATCTGGCGACCGCAACCCAAAAATATAACATTTTATGAGGGCACTTAGGTTAATTTTCCTAAATTCTTGGCAGGAATATAAGTACTTGGGAAAGGATTCTTGAAGTATAACCGGCTTCCGGGTTAGCGAAAATCCTTTATATCTCTGATGGATTATATTCAGAGGTTAAACTACAATACGGAGAGTTAGTAGGAAGTATCCTGAAGTCTGAGTCACCTCTGCATAGTTTAAGAGTTAATGGCCGCCGGCATTTCATGCTAAGACATTCCAATAGATATTTCTACAATATTCTTCGAATTAACTTTCAAGGTGGCTAATTCCGTCTAGGGGGTATCACCGTCTGCTTCGAATAACTTGCCGGAATAATCCTACGCCTTTGATACAATACGTCGGTAAAACAGCATAATATCGTCGATCAAATTATGTCGGGAAGATGACAATAGTTGACATAGACATGGATAAAACGTCCTTAGAAGTTCAGTTGTGTTTGAAAAATGTAAAGTGTTTAATAACACTTATTAAAAAGTATTGCATGTATTGCACGCTTATACGATTATTAGCAGTTATTTGGCAAATTAAACGTTTCAACAGTTGCTAATCGTATCTGAAACATTTGTAACCTCAAAATTGTGAAGTGGCAAATTCCGTCCATAAATAATGGGGCCATTTCGTCATATGCCGATTTTCCCGATTTCAGATATTAAAAACATTTTCTATTCCAGAATTTTTAATGCAACAAAACAACCTACTACATGTATCTACTGCAGTACAAGCATTGTATCTACTGCAGTATAATCTTTACTTATGAATCTTGTTTTAGATTAATTAATTTCATCATATAAAATGCGCAATTACAAACGAAAAACGAATAAAGGTTCCTATGAAAAAAATGATTTGCGTGAAGTCGAATTAGCAGTACGTAATGGTGTATTAAGTGGGGTACAAAGCTTCACAGCTGTATAAAATCCCAAGAATGACAATTATGGATCACGTAAATAGAAAGAGAAAACAAATCTCATAGGGAGGAGAACTGCGTTTCTTTTATTACTCTTACCAATACACCTCATAAATTAGGTTTACTACCCCTGGACTTTATCAGTATGCCGGAATTGCCACCAAAAATATTTTAACGGTTAAAATTAGATCTATAGCTTATTTTTATTAGTTTAAGACATATTATTGCCTCTCGTTAACCAATACATGTATGACTTAGGTGTATTTTAAAAAATATTAGATCTTGATATTATTACCTCTACATGACGGATTTACCCCGAATTGCGGGAAAATCCGTCTAATGTAGAGGTTTTTAAAAAAATACCGTATATCTTGGAAACTTATTCTTGATTAAGAACGCTCTAGGAAACTACTCCGAGGAAAGTTGCATTTATTATATGACTCGATATCAATATGTTATTTATTGAATGCTTTTGGATATAAATACTGAATTATGAGAATAATACTTTTTAAATTAAGATTAGTTTTAGAAACAAATTTCGAGAAATCACTGACTACAAACACAGTTTTTACTTTTATAGATGTAAGGGAATCATGGCTTTGATTCAAAAAGTGATTAATCAATCCCAAACCATAAGAACTATGTATAACGCTGTGGTATATAAAAATAGTGAACTGTGTCTATGATTTGTGATAGTGTCAGACGACCATAGACACGGTCTTTAAAATGTTTAGTTCCACATGTGGAGTGCGATGCTGACTTGTAACAGTGAAATTCCTATACCCAAATATAGCTTTATCCAAATACTTGTATAGGATGTATGTACAGGACAGAGAATGGTCTTAATTACAACGCCTCTACAGCAAACAAAGTTATGTATGCGAACAATCAGGTGAAATAGTTTCACTCTAATTTAAATTTCTACGGACCGCTACCGTGTTTTGCGAATTGTACAGGCAATAGAGATAATAATGTATAATTGAATTAGTTTATATTGGGGTCACACATGTTTTTACCTGACATTGAGCTTTGGAATAGAATGAAAATGATTAACGGGACTTGTATAATGATATTCGCAGAATTAGTTAATTATTAGCATGTTATTTGCGTCTTCAAAATGTTTTCATAAAGTGTTAGTTTTAGCTACGTCACTGGTTATCTAATATATATTTAGGTGGAACGCAAATAGAGACTGGTAGAACCTACAGAGAGTCACCACGTAAGACACCGCCAGCAGGACCTCGCTCTCGAAGTCTGGCCTGTATTCTATGAACCGATTTTACGTTTCAACATGAACGCTATCTGTTTTTATGTGTGGTGAAAGAATACCTGGTCCTACAGGGATACAAACCCTGCACCTTTATGAATATAGCTTGGTCCTCATAGAGTCCTTTAAAAACTACTAAAATAGCCTACTAATCCATTGGTCATCTTGAAAGGGCTACTTTGTATTCAGCTTACCTAATATTTTAATTATGGATAGTTTATAACAGAAACAAATTTGAATAACTGTTTGATATTTAGCCGGATGCAATTATAGCGGCCAAGCTCTGAGTGCAGTTAAGATGTAATTATGCACTTGAGTTAATCTATTCTATTGCACTGCGCCGCTCCGTTTAACTTAATAAAAGTTCGAAAGTTTGTTACTAGCTACTTGTGAATGTTTTACTTTGGCATTGTAGTATCGAACAATAGGTCCAAAATTATATAAAATGATTTATAATTCTGTAAACAATTTTGTTTACAGAATTATAAATCTTTGTTTGTTCACATTTTGGAAAGTAATAATTTTTATAATCTTTATTTTATAGCGCTCCCACACTTCATACTATAAACCATTTAGGGAGTTTGTATGTCTATGTGCACCTTATTTTAAGATTTATTTTGTGTTAATTACAAATATTTCTAAATTTAGTAATAAATACAAATAAAAAGAAACAAATTAACTAAACTCGTTCCATAGTATTTATACCTAATTCGTCAGTGGTGGATTTCCTTATTTTCATCATATATCAAAAACATGTTTCTAATTAAGTATTAAATTAACCACAATTTGCGCGCTACTTTTTGTCACTAGGTTGCCATGTAATCAAAAATTGGAGGGAAATATATTCTCTCGACCTAAATAATAAAAGTTGAAATTTTTGAAAAAAATAATGCATTCCCTAATGCTTACATATTAGAATTAACTTAATTTCAAATTATTATATATTATATATTAAGTTATGTCAAGTCAATAGATAGGTATTCGCAATTCTTACATACTAGATTATGGATGAATAGTTTTGTCTTTTGGGACTCAAGTAAATTTGATTTGTTTGTAATTCTCTACGTAAAGCAAAATTAAAAAAAACTTATAAACAAGATTTGAACGATTCCGCGAGACCTATATCTTATATAGAGTCGGTGGCTCAATGGTGTGGATTGTCGCCTTCCTACCGGGAGGGCTGAGGTTCAAATCCCGACACGTACCAATGTGTTTTCGAATTTTTGAAAATATATGTACGTTATCCGATGCTCTTACGGTGAAGGAAAACATCGTGAGGAAACCTTCATGCACACCTGCGAAGAGATTCAAAGGTTGTGTGTGTCGTCCAATCCGCACTGGGCCCGCGTGGACGACTATGGCCTAATCACCCTATACGGGTAGGCTCGTGCCCCTCGGTGGGGACGTTTAATGAGCTGATGATGATGATATCTTATATACATAGAACTATGTGTAGAAGTTTTCGCCATTTAAGCGATTGCTTGAAGAGAGAGAGAAACAAAACCGTTGACGCGCACTGAACCAGAACTAGAACCAGGTTCCAGAACCTTTAATAATTAAAGTCTAACATATGTAATTAGTCTATAGGACGGTGGTTGTGTTAGGAATACTTTTTTAGTTTATAAAATCAACACGTATCTGGAAAACTCAAGATTTAAAAATGCGCAACAAGGTCTTTGGCTATCAGAGATTTTACAGCTTAAGTTCAGTTCTCTCTTCCTCTTAAAACCGAGCTTTCTCATTTAAGAACCTTAGGAGGCTCGGTAGGCCGCGATCTCTTTATGATTCCACTGCTATTTTATATGTTTTTCCCCATTTTGCGTCAGATATGTAAATGTATTTTATTATCTTATCAAACTTTGTATTTGATGAATATTTTACTTTTGAAGTATCGTCTACTAAACCAATAGTTTATTTTTAGGGTTGTTGCGAACATTCGCATCCGCATCCGTAAATGCGGAACTTCCGCATAGATTTTGACATCTGCATCTGCATCCGCATCCGCATTAATCAGTGCGGATGTTCATGCGGATGTGAATATCATGCAAGTAGCGACACGAAAGAAATTGGGCGAGCTCGGCGATTGGCGCGAGCCGGTCGCACGTGGAAATGACCAATGGGAGCGAAGAAATTAATGACAAAACTTTCTTGTGAATAAAGTAGGTATTACGTGTTTGTTTGCGCTGTGGACTACTTATCGTATAAATATATATTATCAATGATGTTGTGATACAGTGATCATTGTGTGTACCTAAATAAAGAGTTTACAAAATAAGTGTCTATGGGTGAACTTTAAATTAGTTAGACTAATATAAGAAGGTAAATTCTATTATGTTACACCGGTAATACGTTTTATTGTAGGTAAAAAATATCGTTTACGATTTTTATCCTCTCCTCCGGGCTGTGTTATTTAGCAGCGCGGAACCTCTGCGTAATCGCCTTGAATCAGAAAAGGCGGCGTTACTACTGTTTATTAAGTACAATGCTCCTATTTTCAATTTCACTTACTAATATTAGAACCAGTAGGTGTTTAATATAAAAATAAGTACTTATGTTGATTTGATTACAATAAAAATGTCAATAATTAAGTTATCATTGTTTTATTTCTTAATTAATAGACTGTATTTAAATAATGTCTTAAAACTCCGCATCCGCATTCGCATCCGCGGATGTCAGCCTTCAAAACTCCGCATCCGCATTCGCATCCGCTGATGTGAAAAAATCTGCATCCGCAACATCCCTATTTATTTTCAGTATCGACTGAAAGATCTGATGGTAACATGGTAAAAAATGAACTAGGCATTAAGTTTGCTATTGTATTTTTTATGGAGCATGAAGTTCATAAATAAGAATTTTTATGCTCTCTCACGAATTCTTGATGTCATCCAAATCAACCTATTTCTATTGCCCGTTGAATTCCGCAGTCAGCGCCTACTTCTGCGTTTATCAGTACAGCAACAATATGGAAACATATAAAGTTTATCGCACAATCTTAATTACCTATTCAATACAACGCAATTTATTATTATTAACCATCGAATGTCAGCGGGCTTGGTACCAGTGTAATATTTAGCACGTCATTAATCATACAGTGTATCTTAATACTAAATGAGTCCGCAACACCCAAATCCACTCTTGAACGCACTCGCCCCACACCTAAATAATGAACGACTGTCTAATCCTCTTTGAACCCGACCGCACCGCGAGTATCCGTAGGGTGTGAGACGCGAAAGGAATCTGTGATGGAATACCTGACGCTTCCAATGACTAATGAAATTTCCGCAAATGACGCTCTAATGCGAATTCAGTTTAGGACACACAGCGCTAATATTGACGGTTATAACATTGACACACTTAAATTAGTGCTATAAAGCCACTCTTATTAAAGGGTAAGAATGACGACCAGATGCAAGCTGTTTTTTATAAATGCTTTAAAAATTATCAGGGATATATCAAAACAGACACTTTATTTTCTATTTTGGCAGTTAAAAGTTTAAAGGATAGATACCCTTCTTTACGTGTAAGGGAAGAATATGAATAGTTGGGTTCAGCTCACATTCAACAAATTTCTTTCTTTTATATATTGCCTTACACTAAGACAATGTATTAAGACACTAAGACATTATAACTGGAACAAAATCTAAAATTATTATGCAACTATTAAAAATATCAATTTATTTTTGGGCTTAAGAAGTATGACCATGTTTCGCAGTATCGGTCTGAGCTTGGATGGCTTCCTATTCGACTTCGTAGGAATTCTCGTATTCTCTGTTTTCTTTACAACGTTCTTTATAATCCTTTCTATCCCACGTACTTAAAGTCTCGTTTTTCTTTTACTCGTAATACTGAAGATTCTTGCAGGTCTCACTTAAAATCTATACTTGCTTTTCCACCGCATAAGTCTGACTTCTTTTCCTATTCATTCACTGTTCATGCAGTTAGGTTGTGGAACTCTCTTCCCGCTAAGATTCGTGACAGTCCTAGTGTTTCTATTTTTAAAAAACGTGTCAAGGAATTCTATCTTTCTAGTTGATATATCAATTTATTTTATATATGTATAATTATTTATTTTAATTATTTTCATTGAAAACATATACGAGTATAAATATAATTATTTTGTTCTGATTTGTATGTGTATTGTAATGTTCTGTTTTTATTGTATGTTTGTAGTTCTTGCAAAGAGGATGGAGGTTTATTAAATATGTATTTTTATTTTATTGTTTTTATATTTGTTTAAGATTTCGTAACATACTAACCTTATACATGGATGTGCACTTAATCTGCCTGTTTCAGTTATTTATTTTCCTTTCTTAGGACTGCTGGAAGAGATTCCATATGGAATAAGTAGTACCTTTGTACTTATATTTCAATCTCATTTGTTCATTTTCTATGTTTATGTGTGCATAAATAATAAATAAATAATAAATAAATATCATAATTATAATTTACGTTACCAGAAAAACGCTTTCCATAATCATTTATTTACTTCTAAGATAAAGGATTATGTTGTTGATATGGTTTATATAGTTGATATGGTATAATGTAACGGTTAAAAGAGAGTATATGAGTATTGATTTATATATGTATCATATTGGTCAACCTACAATGCCGCTTTGCCATGGTTAGGCGTATCACTTACCATCATGTGAGCGTCCTGACATTCCTTACACTTTGTAACTTAAAAAAATATCTGTAGTGTATTATTAGACTTCATGCGAAGACATAATAAAAATATTGGTCTAGACTGATCATGCATTCTACCAAAATGTTATTCGCCTCGTCTATTGGCACAACTTTTTTGTATTTAAAAATGCCTTTGTACTGATTGCTTGTTAGCTTGGAATTCACCATGTAATCCTTGCGGCTTATTCATATACCGGTGGCGGGAGATTACAAAAAGGTAATTTACCCAACGTCAGAAAATGTTTGTTGTTCGTTATTAAGAGTACATTTTGGTGTGGATGCTCTCTGGCATGTAGATTAATAGTGATAAAAATTCGCTATTTATATTAATGTTAGCAACGAACCCAATGTAGCTTATTTTCCTGCCTGATGGTTAATGACTATTAGGTAACTCAGTGGTAACTATAACATAAGGCTTAAGTAAACTTATCCAATCAGACAAATGACGAATAAGGGGCAATCAACAAAGCGCGGCATCTAGGACCAGAGGCTTTTCGCGTCTTATCTTCTGTCTTTCCTTTTAGGTAGCTAGACGATTTAGCCTGCAATGATATAACCAAACTGGGCTAAATCAATTTCACTTTTACTATTTTGATTCCCGTGAGATACCCAGGAGTCCCAAAGTAAATTCAGTCTGAAATTGAAGTAATTATGTAGACGTCGGCTGCATTATACTTTTTGTCGTTGTTGTTTGTACAAGTTGTCCCCCATAAAGTCAACAACAATTAGTAAGGCCTTACTAAGTTGTTGCTTATAGTCATGTCACTTTTCTTCTCAAAGCATACATATATAAGCATATATATATAATCATGAAACAGTAGAAGCAGATTCATAAGCCAAAAGGATTTATACGATATATTGGATACAATGGCAACATTTTTCCTTTCCTACGTTCATTCTTACAGTTTCACGATGTACTTATTATGTCGTTGCCTCGTTTAAAAGATTTGCCGGGATTTAAGATCTCTATATGATACGTAAGTAGATAAGTCCCTCAAAATTCATTGCAACGCAAAAAAGGGATTCCAAAAGTGAAAACCTAATGGATGTGGTATATTTATACATTATTTTTTTCTACAGTGGTGAAGACTTGGTGCTGTTCAGTACAAACTTGTAACAAAGATATTGTAAAGAGTTTAATAAGAAATTTCCACTTGGAAATGTTGGAATTGCTGATTTGTTAGATGATTACATGTTGTCAGTTCGTTGTTACTTGACAAGACATAACCAATGCGAAATTATCAGCGCACGGTTTTATATTTATTGAATGATATATATTATGATTCATCCATACTAATATTATAAATGTGAAAGTATCTCTGTCTGTCTGTCTGTCTGTCTGTCTTTTGTTACGCTTTCACGCCTAAACGGCTGAACGGATTTTATTGAAACTTGGTATGTTGATAGTAGGTAACCTAGAATAGGTTTTAGGCTACTTTTTGTCCCGTTTTCACCCCCCACGTCCCTAAAATGGAAGTTTGTATGGAACATTCCGCAATTTTTTTAGTACGACGCTAAAATTGGATATGCGGACTATTTGTCAGAAATGAAAAAATATAGCATATATTTTTTTTTTCAAAAATCCTTCTCAAACCCTTAAAATAGGGGAGGAAGCATCATATCCGAATTTTCGCAGTTTTGAAGGTAGAAAGCTAAAAATTGGTATGAGGGCTGTAATTCACAAACAATAAATGTTTAATTTTTTTTCGGAAAAAAGCCTTAAAAGAGAGGGAAGGGGGATACCGAACTTTTTTCAGTTTATATATACATATATATGTTACAAAAATGTAAACCTTTAGAGTTTGGGGGGAAGGGAATCCTAAGTATAGTCATATATATATATATGTATATAGTATTCCCTTTAAGTTAAAGGGGGGGATACTTTGTATATTGATATAAATATTGATACATATATATAACCCCAAAATCTTTGAAATTGGGGGGATGAGGGGATCCTTTGTATAGTGATATAAATATTGATATATATATATATATAAATATTATAATAATTTGAATTTGGAATAATAATAATATGCAACAGTCCACACCAGTGAGCCACTGACGCTCTGAATTATATTTTTTAATTTTGGCGTATGTACCGTATATAAATAAATAATATGTATCCACTGACATTATCACAGCACCATCTAGCCCCAAGTTAAGCGTAAGAAGTCTGTAGTATGGGAACTAAACAACGGAGAACTTATATTTTTTTTTTTTTAAATACATACATATTATACATTGAAAACACCCAAACCATTACAAACAGACATGATCATGCACACAAATGTTTGTACTGCCCGGGTATCGAACTCGGAACCCTCGGTGTAGTAGCCGACGTCTCAATTTTTTTTCAAAATCCTCCTCAAACCCTTAACATAGTATTACCTTAAATTAGTATTAATAGTATTAACAAACAGACACTAATTTTATTTATACGTATTCATTTGAACTCATATAACTAATTTCGTTAGATGAATATTGTAGTTAATCAAACACACCGGTACAAATGAACGTAAAAACCTTCACTCACATAAGTAAATCCATTTAGTTAAGTAGCGCTATTACTGTGTTATTACTACAGCGCTGTGTATACGGGTCAAGCAGCCATGTTTTTATTAGACTACGATAAGATACGGTGTTCTACGACGCCTACGAACTACGAACGCGCGCTACGTTTTGCTACGAGATTATTTATATTTTTCTATATTACTTCTTGATTCCTGCTACCAAATGGTTAAAGTGGGAGTTCTTTCGTAATATTTAAGCCTTTTATTTTATTAACGACGAACACTATACTCTATTATTTTATTAGAAATTTAAGTGCGTTTGACTGCCATCTCACCTGATAGAAAGTGACGATGCAGCCTAAGATGTATCACGCAAACTCAAATAATGCCTATTCACTTTTGCCTTGAAAACCCCCAAATTGTATGTATCGGGAAATAACGCAGGAAGGTCATTGTACTGCCTAGTAGTTCGGACGATGAATGAAGAACCGAAGTTTTTGGTACGAATGGATGGTATATCGACAACAAAGGGATCCCTCCCTACGTCGAGTTGGAGTTTTGAATTTTTTTAGTAACTTTTTTACATGTTTCATTGGTAAATACCAAAAAACCATTAAATCGTTGCAAAAAATATAACTGCAAGTAATGATGTAATTGATAAAGTGCTTATTGTGTTTCTAAGATCATAAGATAAAAACTATGACCTGTATTTTTATACTGTAGGGGGTAAACGAGCAAGCAACTCACTGCATGGCATAGGCCTTCTCGCACAGTTTATCCATGGGGAAATTGAATTTAACGACTACCATCCTAAGATTGTAGCCATGACCGGCGGCTTAATGTGCCCTCCGAAGCATTGTTGTTTTTAATTTTGTTTAACAATGAATGTTGTAATTGTTTTCTGAATAAATTTTACTTTACTTTACTTCACAAAGTGATATTTCTTTCTGATATTTCCATAGTATATATTGTATAATAATATCATACAGAGTTTCACGATTTAAAATATTTCACTGGCTGATCATGAAGAGCCGAGCGTTTGGTTTAAGATCCGGAGGTTGTAGTCTCGAATGCACTGAATTAACTGATTACCAGATCGTCAAAAAATAAGGATGATTCCGTGCTTCGAAGGGCACGTTTAGCCGTTCATCCTGGTTACTATGTAAGGATAGTAGTCGTTAATCCATTTATCGAAAGATATACCTTGTCCATGCAGTGGGCTATAAATAGGCTGATGATGATGATAATAATGATGGTGGAAGACAAGTGATGTCCAGGTATCAATGCAGACGATTATACCTTAAGGAAGACTGTGTCTTGGTTTAGTACACGTGTTGCTTTCAGGTTTAGAAAAAATGCAAAGGAAATACCGCCTCCAAGATTTCTCAGCACCACATCCACGGTCCTCCAGTGTCGGTTGCCGCGAAAAGCAATAAAAATCCGCGTAATCCATACAAAGCTTTATGGACGAGGGGCAGCGGCGATTTTTTGGCAACTTTTTGTCTTGCAAACGTACAATATTTATGGTGATGGCGCACATGTGCGTCTGTGTTGGCGTCGTGAATTATTCCCCGTTGCGGCCGCCGCCGATCTTTATTATTATTTATTATGCACCTCCTTCTTATGTTTTATCGTTGCCACTTATGACGGGGATAACAACAGCCAAAACGGTGTGATGGAATGTAGGAATCTGTGTTTGAGTTATAGTTATTTATCATTTTGTTTCACGCATATGCATTGACATATAGAACAATATGAAATACTTCTCTGTTGTTTGCTTGTTTGTTTTTTAATATAGAATTTTTATTCAAAGTACATATGGTTTGTTACAAGAACCTTTGTAACAGTGTGTTTTGAAGGTGGGCGCTAATGACTGCGATAAAGAGCGCAATATTTCTTAATACTAATATGATGTGCTGTGGTATGGTAGTGGTATTATTATTATTTGTGTTTATATGTATGTTTATGGCCTACTTAATTATAAATACTTAAGTCTGAACTATGTTAATACCTGAACGGGGTAACGGGTGCAATAAACAACAGGTAATTGACACGCCTGCCTCTGACAGATGCAGTGTCGAAGAAAACCAATGACTTAATTTATAATGATAGTTCTAAGTGATGATGTTTTTCATTGTATTCCAAATAAATATTATAATACTCATAGAAGTGCACATACCCTTTATTTTATTGACACAGGACTTTTCCTCTGCAGAGGAGGTTTGAGTGGTCTATACTTACCATAAGTAGGTATTATTGCTCTTATACTATCTTGTTGAACAAATCCTCTTTGGCTTTGGGCCGACTAAGGAAATGAGCAATTGATTGATCTATAAATAGTAACGGGGGTCTCAAAGAGGGTGTTTGGTTGGGGGTTGTTTATTACGAGACTGCAACATTCATTGGAAGTCTGATTCTTAATACCTAAATACAAATAAATATCCACGGACATTGACACAGCGCCATCTAGCCCCAAGTTAAGCGTGAAGCCTGCATTATGGGTACTAAACAACGGATAAACATACTTTTTTGTAAACACATACATATTACATATTAACATAGAAAACACTCAGACCATTACAAACAGACATGTTCATGAACACAAATGATTGTACTGCCCGGGAATCGAACTCGGATCCCTTGGTGCAGCAGCCGACGTCTCAACCGCAACACCAAATGGGTCGTCATAAATATTATAAGTAATTTATTTGGCCAGGACAATAAAAACTTGTGCTTTAAAATTAGCGAACATACGAAATCAGCTTTCATAGACAGCACTTGTTTCGATTACTACAACAAAGTTTGTCTGTGTTTCTGACGCCTTTAGATGTCATTGGCGTTTAAAGGATTAAGTGACAAGTTAATTGTTTCTTCATACAGTCGTCAACCATAATTATGGCTGGCAGTCTACCGTTTCTCTTCTTTACTGTTTATTATGAATAAGAACCACATAATGGTAGCAATGTTGCAAAATTCAAATTTATTTATTTTAACGTATTAGTTGTTGTACGTAGTAGTGTATGTTTGTATGAATTATATGTTTTTATTATTAGAGTTCTTAGAATTACTGTGTTTAGTATTCACTTCGTCCTTCAAGGTGTTTTGTGACACGCCTCTGACTAATTGAAATTACTTATAAGTAACCTTGTGGTAAGTATTTGATATGTTTAGAAAGTTTTGTAAAAATATAACTTCACAGGAATGCTTATTATTGTCACACTAGTCGTGGAATTTGTCACCGTAATACCAAACTTCAATTTATTGGGAAGTTGTTGAATATTGTATGTTCGTGAGTGAGTTTCTCAAAGTTTGTGTCACTACTTTGCTTCGCTGGTATTAAGAATAATATTTAACATATTTATTAGGAAACTTTAGTTGGTTTTTTTATGTGTGATGCTAAGTGAATAATGGAACGTTTTATTTGGAAAGAGTTAAGAATTTAATAGTTACCTATATGTATGGGTACATGATAAGTAAAGTAAGCAACTATAGACAGTTATTATCCTCTCTTAATGCCGCACTGTGCCCAACACACGAGACGACAGATGTGAGGATTCTTTTACCCAGTAATTTCACTAGCTACTGTGCCCTCATCCCGAACACACAAAAGTGCATGACACTCCTGTTTCACGGGACGATATCAGGCACTGTGGTGGTACCAATCTAGACGATTCAGTATCGAGTCTATCACCTAGTGGCACTATAGTAAGAAGTGATTATGCCTTACCTTATGTTAAGCGATTTCAGCACTAAAGGAAATGTCAGTGCGTTTAACCAAAACCTAAGTAATGCGATACTCTTGGTTACGTAGATGTATTTTATGCACAAATGGGAAGCAACGTTTGTGATACATGAAAATAGTAAGTTCAAATATAATACTCGTTCTCATTCTCAGTTCATTATTATATAGTAAACCGAAAAACTTAAGGCGCTTAGCATTCGACTTATTATTAGCTTCATCTAATCGAGCTGTAAAAGTAACATATAATTAAATGACAGCCATTATCGAAAAATTTTTAAGCATTACATTCCTTTGTAGAAGATGTTTATAAACCAGGAAAACTAGTTTCCAGACCAACGCATTTAAAATACGTTCCAAAATACGTTGGAAATGCAAAATATTCCGCATGGCTGGTAATAAAGCATACTCGTAAAAACATTCAAGAAAACATTTGAGTAGATGCTGAAGTATTTCAATTGGAATAACATTGTAGTAACAGCTGACGGCTGGGCGCTGCAGAGATTCGTTAGCATGCACATAATTGGAATACCTGCGATGTTACTATATTATGACGTCACGCATATATTAGATACCCTAGTAGGGTGAGCAATTAGTATAAATATCCCCCGACACACCGAGTTATTTAGCCCATATTTAAGGAAGGTTGGGGACTTGTACAGATTTTAAACAACAGATAAACGTACTTCATCATTATCAGCTCATTAAACGTCCCCACCTAGGGGCACGAGCCTACCCGTATAGGGTGATTAAGCCTTAGTCGTCCACGCGGGCCCAGTGCTGGTTGACCGACTTCATCACTTCACGCATAACCTTTGAATTTCTTCGCAGGCGTGTGCAGGTTTCCACACGATGTTTTCCTTCGCCGTAAGAGCGTCGGATAACGTACATATATTTTCGAAAATTCGAAAACACATTGGTACGTGGCGGGATTTGAACAACAGTCCACACCATTGAGCCACCGACGCTCTTTAATAACTTACTTATATACATACTATTTTATATAATAACATACGTAGCTATTCCCAAACCAATACAAACGGACACGATCACGCACACAAATGTGTATACTGCATACGACTGAACCTAGAAGGATTAGTGTAAAAACAGATTTTTCAAACATTAAACCACATGATGTGGTAGTATTATATATAATATACAATAACATTATTATATAATATTTGGTCTTAAGTCGAAGTGACATGACAATTCAGCATAGGAAATCAGGAGTGCATGCACTTTCTTGGCAAGTGTAACAAAGTATATATATAATAAATAAATGACAAGTGAGTATGGCGTGGGCCACTAACCATTGAGGACTGGTCAACTGGTCGTTCTGATCTGCTCTATGACATAAATTTTTAATACTATGAAGAAACAATTTAATAAATACCAGAAAATGTTGACTTAAAAGGTACTTTCTGTAGAAATATTATATAATCGGACTAAGCCAGTAAGCAAATCGGACTTTAGTATCGACATAAAACAGCGTCTTCAGCATTTAACTGCTTAGCTCTTCAAAGCGATTGCTCGAATTCTTAAAATTTTATTATCAGATGCATCGTTATCGGTTTGATAGGTTTTCAGAATTCTCTATAAGAGAATAATCTTTACGTCCGTCTATAAAATTTACGACGGAAAAAATATGAAAACACAAAGGGTTGTATATACTTCTATGCTTTACAGATTAGTTCGTTAGGATGATACTGAGTCACTTTATATCATCATCCATTTTGTTATAACAAATAACATCATTAGCATCTCTTTTCATCGTCATCAGCTAATTAAACATCCCCATCGAGGGGCTCGGGCCTACCCGTATAGGGTGATTAGGCCTTAGTTGTCCACGCGAGCCCAGTGCGGGTTGGACGATTTCACGCACAACCTTTGAATCTCTTTGCAGGCGTGCGCAGGTTTCCTTACGATGTTTTCTTCACCGCAAGAGCGTCGGATAACGCACTTATATTTTTTGAAAATTCGAAAATACATTGGTATTTGCCGGGATTTGAACCTAAGATTAGCATCTCTTTTATTACTACTTATTTATGAAAATTATATAATTTTACAATTAGAAAGTCTATATTTTATAAGGCCAATAGGTTCTTTTCATAAAAAAGTTCAATAATAGCGGTGTCGATGCATTATCACGAAGAAACGTCAACCAAAAAGTGTCCGAGCCTCATGACACATTCGTATTGTTATATTTAGAACGTAAAATTATTCATTTCAAATTCGACTTTGACGCGTCATAGAAAGAGTATTAAATCAAAAGCACGAGCACCCTACTACGTGGTTATGATTGAAAATTCTGCCCAACTGACGCGATGTACAGACTTTTTCCGTGTTTTGTGTTAGTTATCTAGTTAGTTTATTATCTAAGGCTCCTTAATTTGAAAACAGGTTACATTACAATATTTTGTTTAGAATTTGACGCAAAAAATACCATAGGTACAATAGTATAAATAAAATAATTTGTTTTTATTCGATATTTTAGATTGTTTCGCAACAGCCTGGTTACACTATTTTAACAAACGTTATTCTGGTCTATCCTATCAGTTTGAAGCCAGTGAGTTGCACCATGCATTGAACAGATAGCTCCTTTCAAGTTGTTGTAGGAATTGGGCTATGTTCATGTTGGCATGCTGTCCCAGCAAGGTCGAGTGCCCACGTAAAATGACTCGGTAGTTTGATCTTCAACCTATTTCATATGATTATGAAAATACATTTTCAAGACGAAACAATTGAATTCCATTAACAGTTTCATACACCGACATACACACAGAGAGTCCCGCCACGTAGCAATGTGATTTCGAATTTCCGATATTAAATGTATGTTATCACTCTTACGGTGAAGGAAAACATCGTGAGGAAACCTGCGAACGCCTGCGAAAAGATTCAAAGATTGTGCGTGTGAAGTTGGCCAATCCGCCCCAGGCCCGCGTGAACGACTAAGGCCTATATGCCCTCGTACTGGCAGGCTCGTGCCCCTCGGTGGGGACGTTTAATGAGCTGATATTGATGATGATGATGAACAGGTTGATTGATAGTTTATATATTCTACAAAAAATAGAGGAAGTATAAACTAATAAACATTTTTGTACAAAATTTTGAATATGTTTTTAAAATATACATGTCCTGAAATTATTTAAGGTTTTTAATAAATCATGGCTACCCTCAATATGCCAGGATATGCTAGTTCTAGATTTGCCTAAATATAAAG